>OZ022265.1:69553294-69670794 GCA_963978885.1 Nemotelus pantherinus | reverse complement strand
AAGTTTTTTGTCAGGCCAGAGGATCATCTACCACATCGCCACTTTCTGAAATCTGCCAGTCGCCCATCGCTAATAAACTTTATTTAACCAGAGAAGACATTTCAAGGGCCATGAGAGAACTTGATATGAAAAAGGGCCCTAGACCTGACCTATTACCTCTAAGCTTCCTAGTTAAGTGTGCAGAAACGATCATATCACCCTTGTATATAATTTTCAATAAATCGCTGTCATGCGGTACATTTCCGCGTTTCTGGAAATCAGCCCATATCACGCCGATTCTTAAAAGTGGTGATAAACGCTCAGTAGAAAATTATATAGGCATCGCCATTCTGTCAGCTTTACCTAAGTTGTTAGAAAAAATTGTTTGTGAAAAACTTACAATCGTTATTGATCCTCTCCTAAACGAACAACAACATGGCTTTAGAAAAGGCCGGTCTACTACCTCCAACCTAATGATAATAGTCTCAAATGTGCTTTGTAATATGGAAAAAGGGCGTCAAATCGATACTATATACACTGACTTCAGTAAAGCCTTTGACCGCGTTGACCATGGCATTTTGAAACATAAACTCCAAAAATTTGGCATTTCAGGAAGCCTTCTAAACTGGTTCAATTGTTACCTTCGAGATCGAACGCAACACGTTAAATTCCAAGGCCGTCTTTCCAAAAAATTACCGGGCCGCTTCTGTTCAATGTTTTTGTTTCTGATCTCTCGGAGGTGTTATCCGACATTTCGCACCTTTTTTATGCAAAGGATCTGAAAATATATCACCCTATTCAGTCGGAATCAGATGCAAATTTTCTCCAGCTGAAGCTTTAGTCACTGGTGCAATAGTGTGAGCAGAATAAACTTACTCTTAACGTTGAAAAATACCATGCCATAAGTTTTTCCCGCAAGACCTCTACTCTTAATTTCGAATATAACCTGAATAATCAGCTCCTGAAAAATGTTGATAGTGTCGTGGATCTCGGTGTCGTCTTGGATAAAAAGCTGCGTTTCAATCTTCAGTATGAAAGAGTTCTTCCTAGAGCTAGCAAGCAGCTAGGATTCATTAAAAGACGTGCGAAAGAATTTAAGAACGTATTGGTTACAAGGTCTCTGTTTATGTCTTTAATTCGCCCTCTACTCGAATACGCTTGCATCGTCTGGAATCCTTTTTTCGATACTCATAGCAATAAACTGGAATCTGTCCAAAAGCAGTTCGTGCTTTTTGCCTTGAGAGATCTCTATAATCCACATGATTTCGAAAGTCTTCCAACTTATAGTTACAGACTTAATCTCTTAAATCTGGCGCCGCTTTCTTCAAGGAGAGCGGTACTATCCTCATGCTTCGTCTTTGAAGTTATTAGAGGTTTGGTTAACGTAGAGTATCTTAGTAACAAAATCACTTTCAATAATCCTGTAAGACAAACTAGGCACACACGTCTCTTCAATGAGCATCAACATCACACTGTCTATGGAGACAGGGAGCCGATAAATAGATGCTGCAAAATATTTAAAAATGTTTCGAACTACTATTCCTCTTATATCTCTCAACCTTTATTAAAAAAAAAATTATATACTGCTTTAAATTCTTAGTCCAAATTATTTCACTTGCCATATTGAATTAACTACTAGACAATAAAGTCTGTTGACATTTAGAAATGTTATTGTAATTTAGCTTAAGGAAAATAGTTTAAGTTTAAGTTTAAATTTGTTACTGTTTGTTACCTTGTTTGGTTAAATAAATAAATAAATAATTTAGTTTAATAACATTAAGCAAACGTGATTTTTTTACGTGATTTTGTTCGTAAATTACTGGAGTTCACTTATTAGAATCGTTTAAAGATGAATAAAACCGATAGTGATGTTTCGGATTGGTCGGAACCGGAAAACATTGCACCCAAGAAGAAAATCAAACTAGGAAAACATCGCCTCACGAAATACAGTAAAAATTGGCAGAATTATTATAATTGGTTGTGTATTGTGACGTCGGATGAGTATAAAGCTTAGTGTAAACTGTGTAAAAAAGAGTTTGCTATTTTTCATGGTGGATTAAACGACGTAGTGAAGCATTCAAAACCAAGTAGTCACTTGTTCTCGCGCTGCTAGAAACATAACTAGCTATTTCCAGGCACCAGGTACTTCCACATCTGATCGTGTTCGCGATGACATTATGTACAAAACGTCAGCCGCAGAAATTACTTCTATATATCACACCGTTAAACATTCGTTAAGCTACAATAGTATGGATTGTTTTCAAAAGTTATTACTTCTCATGTACGCCGATTCTAAGATAGCTAAGAATGTTAAATGTGGTAGGACAAAGAGTGAAGCAATAGTTTGTGAAGTATTGGCAAAAGAAGTTTCGAAGGACGTAATTCAAAATTTAAAAGAAGATTTATTTTTTTCGATTTCTACAGATGCCAGCAATAAAGGAAACCGGAAAATGTTTTCAATATGTGTACGATATTTCAGTTTGGACAAAGGAATACAAAATAAAGTAATAAATTTTGTGGAGAGTAATGACGAAACTGCCAACCAAATAACGAAGGTACTTTGTGAAACATTGGATAAACATAATTTAAAATTATCGCAAGTAACATCATATGGTGCTGACAATGCAAATGTAAACTTTGGTTCAAATCATTCTGTTTTCATGAATCCCGTTGCCCAAAATGAAAAAATACTAAAAGCTAACTGTTCAGTTCGCATCTTGCATAACATGAGCAAATTTGCATGTGATAGATTAGACATCGATGTAGAAGCTATCATCTTAAAAATACACGGCCATTTTTGACATTCAGCTAAACGTCGTGCGGAATTGATGGAGGTATTTGAAACTACGGAAATTAAGTGGGTCGAATTATTACGCCACGTAAATACAAGATTTCTGTCGCTCTGCCCTGTTGTTGAGAGAGTAATCAAGGTTTGGCCTGCTTTGCAAAGCTACTTTGATAAGCGAGAATCATGTGCGAAAGCCATTTAAAAGGTTTTTTACTCTGAAGCGGAGGAAACAAAACTCTAGCCTACTTGCATTTTGTTCATAATGTGATGAGTGATTTTGGTACATTAATGAAAGAGAAATAATATTGCCATAACAGAAATGCATGAGTCATTATGCCTGTTCCGCTCAAGGCTGACTCAAAGGCTAAAGGATGAGTTTTTCGGCTACCAGACGAAACAGATTTTAAATAAATTAATTGAATCGGAACGACCAAAGCCATCGAAGATTTCAAAAATTTTTACACACAATATATAGACCAACGTTATAATTTTTCAGATGAACATATTTTTTTTAGACTTAAATTCATAAACCTGGAAAGTGAAGTTAGTTTCGACATTATTGAAAATGCTGTATGTTTAATAAAATTGACAGGCGATATTTCGCTAGATAGCTTATATGAAGAATTTAACTTGTTGAAATCATCCTTGGACGTATTAGTGTCCAAGGACGTTGGAGAACTAAAACAACACAATAAAAGGCAGAGTCAACTCTACAATAAGTCTATTGCGATAAGAATCATACAGGCAACGAATTCTAGAGGTATATTGCTTGGCACATGCTAATTCTTCTAGCTGTTTTCTTTCGGAACTTCGGATAGGTGTAAATGCATGCCGATCAGGCTATTTTTACACAAACATTCAAGTTCCAGCTCTACTCCCTTGTAAAACTTGGTAGAGCTTAAGACGGGCATTAAACTAAGCCGAGAAAAACCACGTGTGTTCAAAATTGTGTATTTAATAGTGCTAATGTAAAATACACCAAAAAACTACCATTTCGTATGATATGTTGGCATGCTACAAAGATCATAAACATACAATATACAAACGGTAGTTTTCATCTCATACCAGTTGATAAGGGAATATTTGTAAAAGGCATAAATTAAATTACATTAATTGAGTGAATTCAATGAAAGTGTAAAATTTATTAGGTAGTTATTGCATTTTTGATTATTTTACTTTGAAACTATTTGCAATAAAGTTTTTTTTGGATAAGAAACTAAGTGATATTTTTCATATTTTTCACACACCTCGATTATTCCGTGTTTTCAGAATAAAAATTATGTGCATTGTGCATAAATTATGGAAAATTTTTTGGTGGTTTTATCTAAGATCATTTTTTGGTGGTTCCCTCCAGGATCACTTAGCTTATTCAGTTTGACATTGCAAATAGATTCAAGGCTCATAAGATTAAATCATTCATTTGTTCAATATGGTAGGATTACAGTCATTGTTGCTCAAAGAACAAAAATTGAGAGCACGGTTGGAAAAGGTCATTGAAAGTGGAAGCAACACACCACGAGAGCAGTGCACACAGGGCTTCTATGAAGCAAAATCAGAGGAAATTAAGAAACTATGGGCAAAGTATAAACTGTTAGATGAAGAAATACACGAGATTTTAAATCAAGACACGTCAGAAACATTTCACACATACAGTTCAGATGATAACTACACCAAGCTAGAAACCAAATATTGTCTGTACTTGGGAAAAATCTTGGATTCAACACACCTATTTCCAGACCATACAATGATCGAGCATGAAGAAAATGTGTTACCGAAAATGCCACTACCTAAAAATGATGGTAACTATGATCAATGGACATTATTTCGTGATGTATTCGTAGCAATGGTACATACGAACCCGAAGTTAAAGTCAGTACAAAAATTGTACTACTTAAAAGCATCACTGACGGGCGAAGCAGAAAGATGGCTACGTCATGTTCCACTTACCAACGAAGATTATCTACCTGCATGGGAAAAACTGACAGAAAGAGTCGAGAACAAAAGAATTTTAATCAATCACGAACTTAAAATATTAACCACTCAACCCAAACTAGCAACAGAAACGGCTACTGGTTTAAAATCGCTCAAATCAACACTACCACAGAGTATTTGCAGCAATTACGAAGTTTTCAAATGGACATCATGTTAATACACATGTTAACACAAAAATTACCATTCACAACTCTCAAGTTATGGGAAGAGGAATTCGGAACATGTAAGGAGCTACCAAAATACATTCAGTTCCAGACATTTCTGGATACAAGGCTAAAGGTCCTTGAAGCAATAGCAGATACAATTGTCCCCAAGACAAGTCAAACACAGGATTCTCATAAACAAACGACCAAGTCACATCACTCAATCCAAGCCACAAAATGATCAGCTTGTGATCAGGTACATAGCCTACGAATGTGTAGAAAGTACCAAGGGATGGAAACAACTAAAAAACGAAGGCTAGTTATATCATCAGGACGATGTTTTAACTGTTTGTCAAACAAACATACAGTCAAGGATTGTCGAAGCAAGTTCAAGTGTGTCTAATGCAAACAAAGGCATCACACAACATTACACGATAACATAAGAGACAATCATTCGTTACACACAAAGGAAGAAAGTCAAGTCAAACCAATTTCAAAACAGCATTCAATGTCAAGGGATAGTAACCATACTTCAAGCAAATCAAATTCTGGGCCCAGTGAAAGTGAAATACAAGTCACTCACAATCACTTCACTTGAGAAACTTCTCATGCGTTACTATCCACAGCATTAGTCATTGCTCAAACAGAGCACGGGAAACAAGTTACATTAAGATGTTCCATAGACACAGGGACGGAAGCATTATTCATAACACAAGCAGCGTGTAAAAACTGCAAGCAGTTTGCAAACCAGCTTCAGTTAAAGTATTAGGATTAAACATGAGCAGTCGACAATCAGTCGTGAATTCGTGCAGTTGTGCAATCGCATGTGATAGCGTGTCGATCGTATTAGTGATTTCAGAATACAAGTGCAAGTTTCTAAGTAGTGTCAGTTCAAAAAATCGTCAAGTGCTCTCTGTTGCTCCAAAAAACAATAAATAGTGCAGGAAACTAGGAAAAGAAGCCGGGACGAATCCCCGGTGAGGGATCTTTTCAAAATGCCACGGACGAACACAAATGAATACGCTAACCGGTATCAGCCGTTAGCAAATCACATCGATGAAGATGAAGGTTCGTCTAGCAATGCCAACCAGGCGCCAAAAGCGATAAAAGCCCCACCAATAACTTTCACAGACTTGCCACGGGAATCTATCGTTGCTACGATGGATCACCTACAAATCAAAAAAATTGATATTAAATTATTATCAATTGGGAAAAGATTATTTCTCAACTCGATCGAAGATTTTGAAACTGTTCAAAAACATCGCACTGAGAAGAATGTTAACTTTTTCACCCACCAAAGGGCAGACCGTTGCCCAGTGAAGATAGTTTTGTCGGGTCTACATGAAATGCCTACAGAATCATTAAAACCCCTACTCCAAAAAGAGTACAGTATCAATTGTTAGGACCTGAAAAAATTTTGGTCATCGTCTCATGTACGCGATGACTTTTATCATCTATTGTACTTGGAAAAAGGCACAAAACTGAGCGAGCTACGGAACATTAATTCAATCATGCACACAATGGTAAAATGGAATTATCACAGTTACGTCAGCAATATTTGCCATCTAAAACAATCAAATTCAAATTCTAATTCCTATTCGCTTTACACAGTTAAATACAATGTTGCATATGCACATTGTTTTCGTAAATTGTTTTCATTCGGTTTCGTATTCATTTAATATACCTAAATACAATGTTGCATCTCTCTTATGAATTCGGTTAATCTGAAATTTGATATTCTATGAATTGCATTTTCTCTTGGTCTTGTGGCCACCCAAAATGCTTGATTAAGCATTTTTCTTTTGTAAGAAACTTCTTTGTTAGATTAGGCTTGGCGTTCTTCGTCGATATCTTGATCGGACCGATTCTGTTAAACTCCGTGTAGTTAAATAACGAGATTAAGAATAAAATCTTTTTAAAACTTTACAAACGTGTTTCGCTTAATTAAAGTGGCGCAGTCGGTAGGATTCTAAAAACTCAAAGAACGCGTTAAAGGAAAGTTGACCGAAAGGTGAAAATTCGTTTTCGTTTCATGGGCCAGTATAGTAAATGCGAAAAATTTACATACCCCATTACTCTGGTGTAACTCATTGAAGTTTCGTGTTTATATTTCTGTGTACAAATTAATCATTTCAGTGTGCACTTTATGCACTCAATATAATTGTGTGCTCCTTGTTCAAGTTATACGAATTGTGAATCTTGATTCTTTGGAAAAATTGAAAGTGTCAAAACAGTGAACCAGTGGGAATTAAACTAAAAGTTTATCAACCAGTTTAAGTCTATTATACAGTGGTTATTTTGACTTTTAATCAGAAGTGGAAAGTAAGAGAGCACGTTCTTTTCAGTTTTATAGATACATACACAAATATCACTTTCGATATGGCGCATGCGGCACAAGCAGGTAACCAATTATCCTTAGCTATTAACCCATTAAAATACGTGGCACAGCTTCCTGAAATACATGGAAACAATATCCATGAGCTTAAATCTTTTCTAAAAGCAGTAGACGAGATAAACCCGCTTATAGTACAATATAATGGCACTGCGCAGCATATTATCTTAAATGCGATTAAAAACAGAATGAAGGGACGAGCTAGGATACTAATCGAAGTCCACGATCACATCAATGACTGGGTTGATATAAAACGTTTGTTGCTGAATAACTTTGGTGATCACAGGACATCTTTCCAAATCTATGATGACTTGAAGGCAATCACGTGCAGCGGAAACATTCTCGGCTTCTACAACGAAATTCAGGAGAAGCTTGCCTTGCTGAATGGCAAGACACGATTGGAAGGAGAACAAGATGATTTAAGTGAGCAGCAAATCGCCGAAAAGATCACGAACAATATTTACATAGGCTTAGAAATATTTAAGAATAAAATTATAGAACCAATGCGGTCTATTTTAGCATGTCGAAACCCTAATACCTTAGAATTAGCTTTACATATTTTAGACGAAAGTGGCTATTTAAATCAGAGTGAAAGCAGACACAAACCAAAAATAAATAAATTTAAACAAACCTACAATAGAAATCCTAATGTTAATGAACAAATTCAGAGTAATACAGATTCACGACCTAATAATCCAAATTCTTCTAATTTTCGCAATAACAATGCTTACAATTCAAATCATAGGCATAGTGGTGATCATTTCAGCTTTAATAGACATAATTTCAATAGAAATCGGTACTCCGATCAACGAAGAAATTTCGGAAGGCCAAACTATGACGATACTAGACAGACAAGACAAAACAGATCGGAACCCATGGAAGTGGATCCTTCGACATTTACACGACAAAATCACATTAATACAGTTGAAAATTTTCCTACAGCTGCCTCGGAACCCATATCCACTTACCCTATATCGTAAATACAACTCCTGTTCGACCATTGAAATTCGTCATAGATTCTGGAGCCTGTGCAAGTATAATAAACAAAAAAATTTGTGCACCAAAATATCATATTCCAATTAAAGAAATAACAATCCACACCCTGCAAAGTGAAGTCAAATGCAATACAAAAGTGTCTATACCCCGTTTTAGAGAATTCAACGCAGAAGGCAATATAGAATTTTTCCAAATTAATTTTTCAAATAATTTCGATGGTCTCATAGGAAACAATATATTGATTCCGTTTAATGCAAAGTTAAACTATGAGAATCGAACTCTTACTCTCAACAATCACACTTTACCTTTTTTCTTTGATGAAAAAGACGAACAATACATTCTTGAATATAATTGCGAAATTGATAAACTTCCTCCTGAGGTAACAAATAATTACACTAAAACAGTATCTAAGAATTGCGCAGGATACCTGAATGCGGAAGAAATATCAGCACTTACAACATTGTTACGGCAATATGATGATATATTCTTCAAAGAAGGGAATGATCTATCATTCACTCATGTGATTAAACACGAGATTAAAACAAAAACTGACGAGCCGATTTACACACGTAACTATAGATGCCCTCAAATTCATAGATCCGAAGTTAATCGACAAATTCATAGCATGCTTGATCAAGGGATCATTCGTAATAGCAATTCTCCTTATTCTTCACCCATATGGGTAGTCCCCAAGAAAAGCACTAACTCAAAGGAAAAGAAATGGCGGATCGTCGTGGATTATAGGAAGTTGAATGATGTCACCATCGACGACAAATTCCCAATCCCAAACATCGACGATATCCTCGACAAACTTGGCCGGTCAATGTATTTTACTACGTTAGACCTGGCCACCAGATCGAAGTTTCTGAAGCTGACATCCCAAAAACAGCTTTTTCTACAGATTAGGGTCATTTCGAGTTCTTGCGCATGCCATTTGGGCTTAAAAATGCGCCCTCTACGTTTCAGCGCCTTATGAATTCAATATTGTCCGATTTCATAGGAAAAATCTGCTTTGTCTACTTGGACGATATCGTTATATTCTCTACAAGTTTAGATGAACACATTTGCTCAATTAGGAAAATTTTTCAGAAATTGCGTGACGCTAATCTTAAAGTTCAGTATGAAAAATCAAAATTTCTCAAGCGCGAAACTGAGTACCTAGGGCACATAATATCAACTAAAGGAGTCAAGCCTAATCCTTCTAAAATTCAGGCAATTAATAACTTTCCTATCCCTAAAACTTCAAAACAAATTAAGTCTTTCTTAGGTCTGGTTGGATTCTACCGAAAATTTATTGCAGATTTCGCTAAACTCGCAAAACCTATGACTTTACGTCTTAAAAATAACTCTTAAGCCCGGTCCAGACGCTAGGTTTTGCAAAACATTTTATCTGCGCAGTTTAAAACGTTGCAGACGAAACGTTGCGTGTGGATAGGAAAACTGTGCAATTTTGAGAACGGTACAGTTGCAGCGATAATTGAGTTGGTAAGGCATAGTTATCCGCAACGTTTTGACTGCGCAAATAAAACGTTGTGCAAAACCTAGCGTCTGGACCGGCCATAAAATAAACATTTACGATGAAGACTACATCGAATCATTCAATAAGTTGAAAACGGTTTTAATTCAAGAACCAGTGCTAGCCTACCCTGACTTTTCAAAGGAGTTTACTTTGACAACGGATGCATCAAATTTTGCCATCGGAGCCGTCCTTTCCCAATCTCAGCATCCGATATGCTATGCATCACGCACCCTGAATGATCACGAGACTCGATATTCAGTTATTGAAAAAGAGTTACTTGCAATTGTGTGGGCAACCAGCTATTTTCGTCCTTATCTTTATGGAAGGAAATTTGTCGTCCGCACCGACCACAGACCTTTACAGTGGCTCTCGAATTTAAGAGAACCAAACTCAAAGTTACAGCGTTGGAAGATCAAATTGGAAGAATTTAATTTCAGTATCGAATACCTAAAGGGGAAAGAGAACATAGTAGCTGACGCACTTTCTAGAGTCGAAATTTCTGAGAATGATCTAAGTTCCACAGGTGAAACGATTCCTATGAAAGATAGTCACTTGTCGACCGACGCGCACTCTGAAGTCGAAATCTTTGTGAATGATATAAGTTCTACTGATGCGACAATTCATAGCGCCGAGGAAGATAATTCAAACTATATTCAAATATCGGAAGTACCTTTAAACTTACTCAAAGTCCAAATCATAATAAAAAAATCGCATGTTAATTCTACTAAAATTGAGAAATATTTTAATCGAAAAAGAACCATATTTCAAAGCAAAGATCCAGATGCTAAATTCATCAAATGTATACTTCAAAATCATATGCCAACTAAAGGTCTAGTGGGAGTAATGATTAAAGACATTGATCTATTTTCTGCATTCCAAAATGAATATATCAAATGGAAACCAGACAATTCTTCTATTAGAATCACAAAAGTTAGTAAAATCCTCGAAGACGTAACAAATAAATCAGACATTCGAGAAAAAATTCTCAGAGAACATCAAAAAAATAACCATAGGGGAATAAATGAGGTTTATAACGAATTAAAAAGTTTTGTATATTATCCTAAACTAAAGAACGAAATAACGTCCGTCATAAACAACTGTCACATTTGTAACACTGCAAAATATGATAGGACTCCACCAAAACAGCCTTTTAATATCACAGACACTCCTTCTGGTCCCCACGAATTAGTACACATCGATATCTGGTTTAAATCAAAATCAAGTCCCTATCTAACTTTCATTGATAAATTTTCGAAATATGCACAAGCTATTAAATTAAAATCACGAAATTGGTTAGATATTCAGGAGTCAATAATTCAGTATATAGGCACAGTTGGTAAACCTAAAAAAGTGATTTTTGATGGAGAATTTTCTTCTGCTAGCTCAAAAAACTTCTTCGATAATGAACAAATTGAAATCCATATCACAACACCATACCACCACACAGGAAATTCTGATATTGAACGATTCCACAATACACTCAACGAACACTTAAGACTACTTAAAGCCGAAGACGACTTTCGCAACGAATTTTCTTATGTAGATCCAGTCATTAGAGCCGTAAAATTTTATAACCATACCATACATTCTTCAACCGGCTACAAACCCATAGACATCCAAAATGGCTCCATTCGCTCCGAGAAATTTGTTGAAATACAAAATAAAATGCAAGCATTGAAAGAACGAGTTATAGCAAACCTAAATAAAAAACTCTAGCGCACCGAACCGCTAGAAAACTAATTTTCGAAGAAATTGTCTTTGAGTGACAAAAAAGTGTGGAAAGACGTAATACACTGTTTTGTAGAATCATATCAACCATTCCTTATCCAAAGCAACAAAACTCAACTCTAACACAAATGATGTAAATGTTCAGTGCTGGCAACACTTTCCGAACGAAGCAGTAATAAGTTTACCATAACAAGCTCATACTCAAACCAACTTATCCTTTGAATTTCGTTCTCATCGGAGGATTTCATCGAAAGTTTCAGCGGTTAAACGTTGTTTGAGGCTGCCATCCGAAAAACGTTCAAAACTCGGAAAATTTAAAAATTGATTCCTTATTTTTATTGCAACTGCTTTGCATATGAGAACGTAATTTGAAGCATTTGTTGGTGCAATATTTACGGAAATGGCTAATGCTGGTTAGCCTGTGTCAGCAGCAAAGCAAAATACATACAAAATCTGCTTTACGTTAAGTTAAACCCAACCAGTAAATTTCGTTTCGATTGAATCACTGCGCTGGAAGTTATACGGGTGAAAAGAATTTTAGGGTTACCACCCTCAAAACTTTTCAAATTTTTAAAGCGTTAATATTTGTGGTTAATTATCATTGCAGGATCATTTCCTTTTGCAAAACTGATGACATAATCGCTCTGTAAAGAAATTTCACAAAATTACAAAAATGATCATAGCTGGCAGCCCTTTCATGATTTTGGTACGAAATTTCTATGACATTTGGTTCACATTAAGGTCCATTTACTGCGTGATCTTCGTTTTGATTTCTGCACTGGACCGGAAGTTATAGGGAAAAAAGCTTTATTTTGCTGAGCAAAGTTGCAAGATTTAGGAGACAAAAATCACCATAGCTGGCAACTCTATTCTAATTTTGCAACCAAATTTTTATCAAATGTTACCTAAGGTAAGATCCAAGTACTGTATGAATCTTGTCCAAATCTGATGGCTGAATCGAAAGTTATAGGCCTAAAGCCAGTTTTTTTTCTCACCTATTTTTCAAGATGGCACCACTGCCACAGGGTTGCCCGCATTTGAAAATAGCTTCTATCAGACCTGGTCCTAGATAATACCAACATATCCTGTAAATTTGATTATGATCGGATTATCCGGTCGTCAGTTCTCGTGAACAGAACTTTTGAGTGCTGAAAATAGAGGTAATTTGGTGATGGGTTGCCGTTCTTGTGCAAAACGGAATTTTGAAAATTTTATCTTGAGATGAAGGACAAAGGATAAAATTTATCAAAGATTTAAATTTTTTGTCAAAAATCAAAAATTTTTCAGGAAGGTCAATGATTTGAAGGATTTTTTTTCAGCACCCAGCCACAGCTACAGGGTTACCCGCTTTATGCTGAAAATTTCTACGTGCTAAATTTCAGTCAACATCAATACGCTCTGTAATTTTCATGATGATCCATTGTTTTTCTTACAAGTAATGACAAATCAAAATTTGAAAAAAAATCCTTGCCTACTTTTAGGCACTCTGCACCCACACACGGCTCAAAATTTCCGATTATTTATCATAAACAAGCTAAGAACATAATTAGTTTTCATTCCCAATACTTTTCTTTAACAAAAATTTACACTGCTTGGAAATATAGGAGTTCCTCAAAATTCACTAAAACGCTCGCCGCCGCCTCAATCTTCAAAATCCTCCGCCTCAAAATTTCAGCTCAATCGGATCGGCCACTCCAGAGATTATCTCCCTTAATCATTTTGCTGATATATATATATATATATATATATATATATATATATATATATATATATATATATATTTATATATATATATATATATATATATATATATATATATATATATATATATATATATATATATATATATATATATATATATATATATATATATATATATATATATATAAAGAAATATGAATTTTCGGCGAAACGAGTTTAATACTATTGTTCTTCGAACATTAGTAAAAAGGAAAATCGTAGAGTTAAATGAAAATTACGTTAAAAACCCAATCCGAGAATCAAAACAAGACCCATTGTATAAACGAGTTAAACTAAAAAGTAAAGACAATCAATTTTATGACTCACGTAGTAATCGCAAATATCACAAAGACCAGATAGCCAGGCAAAAGAAATATCAACCCAATAACTGTTCTCTTTACAGGACTAATTCTGCTCCTATTATTCACACCGATGACACTAACTTACAAATTGGAAATAACTGAGATCAACCAAGGAAATGGATTTGTATTAATTGAAAAGGAAGAAACGAAAGTTATAAAGGACTATACAAAGGTCATCTACATGGTCAATATAACAAAATACTACGAAAATCTGGCAACTATTCAAGCAAACATCGATGCCTTGGTCGACTCTCCGAACGCGCTCCAAATCAAATTCTCCCTTCTAAAAGACGAGTTAGACAGCTTTGTACCACACGATCGACAAAAACGCGGACTTTTCAACATAGTAGGACACACCTTAAAATTCTTAACGGGAACAATGGACGCAAAGGACGCTGAGGACATAAAACAACACTTTCAATCAATTGACGAAAATAATCATAATCTTGTAAATTCGGTCAATGAGCAAATCAAAATTAATACCCAAATTTCAGATGAAATTAATAACATTACAGTTCATATCAACGCACAGCAAAATCTTATCGAAAATAAAATCAATCAAATGTCTAAACGAATAGATTCACTGGAATTAAAATTAGAAAGAAATCACATAATAACCGAAATTAAAGAAAATATCGATGTCTTAGACACGCATATTCAAAAAATTAAAGAAATTATATTGCTTAGCCGATTGGAAGTTTTGAGCCGAAATATACTCATCTATAGAGAAATCCAGGAACTAAATATCAATAGCGAAAAAATGAAGTACATAAAAAGTAGTGTTGCTCAATTAAATAATTCTTTATTAATAATTTTGTTCATTCCAAATTTCACAATTGAAAAATTTCGTAAAATTCTTATTGAACCCGTCCCGAATAAGCAGAACCTGCAACTCAAAACCTCATATAACGTAGTTATTAGTAATAAAAGAAGTATTTATAAAGTTAGTAATCGTAACGAATTAAGAAATTTAGAGCTCATTAAAGATAAATGTATCCAAAATATACTAAAGCCTGATATAGAAGATTGTGTTTTTGAGTATAATTACAAAGGAGAAATTTTGCCACTTTCGGAAGATACTATTGTAACAAAAAATTTGAACAAAACAAATCTGTACCACACATGTACTGATATTAGAGAAATCACTATAAGCGGAAACAATATCATAAAATTTAATAACTGTGCTATCCAAATTCATAATGTAAAATTCACAAACCTAGTTAAAACTTTTGCTGAGAGCATTATTCTTCCTAACACTATAAAAAACATAAGCTATGAAATTAATCAAAAATTTACTATAGAAGAATTACATTCGAAGAATGCAAAAAATTTGAAAGTACTTACCGAAATTAAATATCAAGGAAATGTAACACATTGGACAAGTATCACTACTGATCTAATTATTTGTATCCTAGTTTCCGCAATAATACTTGTAATTTACTACAAGATCAAGAGAAATAAAGCAACAAAAGTAGAAATTGGCTTACAATCCCTACCAGTAATACAGCCCAATCGCCAGGAGTCGATTCCTAAGGACGGAGGAGTTACGTCAGCAATATTTGCCATCTAAAACAATCAAATTCAAATTCTAATTCCTATTCGCTTTACACAGTTAAATACAATGTTGCATATGCACATTGTTTTCGTAAATTGTTTTCATTCGGTTTCGTGTTCATTTAATATACCTAAATACAATGTTGCATCTCTCTTATGAATTCGGTTAATCTGAAATTTGATATTCTATGAATTGCATTTTCTCTTGGTCTTGTGGCCACCCAAAATGCTTGATTAAGCATTTTTCTTTTGTAAGAAACTTCTTTGTTAGATTAGGCTTGGCGTTCTTCGTCGATATCTTGATCGGACCGATTCTGTTAAACTCCGTGTAGTTAAATAACGAGATTAAGAATAAAATCTTTTTAAAACTTTACAAACGTGTTTCGCTTAATTAAAGTTCACTCAAGCAAACGAAAGACAATTACGCAATGCAGGAACTGCCAAATGTTTGGACACTGTTCCACTCACTGCCATCTACCTACTCGATGTATGATCTGCAGCGGCAATTACTGAGTCTTTAACTGCCCGCTGATTGAAGCCGACAAGAATAAAATCAAATGCACATAATGCAACGAACCCCACTGTGTACGAGATCCGGCCTGCAGCAAGCGCAAACAATACCTGGAAAAACAAAACTGTCTGGGAAAAATCAAAAACGTGGTGAGCATAAAATACCATTGAACTCCCAAATTGAATTCCCCAAGCTGCCGAGAGGGCAAGTTCAAGAAACGCAACCTCCAGTTAGAAAGCTTTCGTACAGTGCTGTAACCAGGCAAAGCCTGCCTCATGCCTCCACGAGCTCACATCCGCCACAAGCTTTCACAAGCTCGTATACATCGAAAGCTCCCGTATATTTGCCCCACCTAGAAGCTCTCACTGGCATCCAAACTAGGAATCCCAAGCAGAAGAACTTTTTTCTGCAAACACGATGATTTTATTAGCACAGGATCTTATTCAAAGCTTATCTCGTCGCAAGAACAGGCATGAACAATTTAATACTTTAGTTGAACTAGCTTCTAAATTTTTATATGCACGTTAAGCTCAACATTATTATATGGAATGTGCAAAGTCTTAGAAATAAATGGTTGGAGACTTTTGATTTTACTGCTAATCAAAAAGCAGATATTTTAGTTATTAGTGAGAGGAGGTTAGCAGCAAAAGACAAAATATCACATCCAAGTTATCACATCCACAGGAAAAATAAGACTGATAAAATAGGAGGTGTTGTTGCAATCGCAGTGCACAAATCTATCTCGCACAACCTGCATCTAGCACCAAGTACTTCGATTATAGAATATCTCTGCATAGAACTTAAGGATGGTACAAAAATCTTTGCTGTTTACCTTCCGGGAACTAAACTGAACAATGTTAAATTAAAAGCATTCGAAAAAGACATACGATTCTGTCACGGTCGCTCGTATTTCACAAGTATTATTAACAAAAAAAAAACCCTCCACCGACCTACGGATGCCAGGTCGATGGAGGTTGAGCCGCAACCACCTAGGAATTAGCTCTCTTAAGTCTGTCATATCTCTTAAGCACACCCTAAACGCTCAATATTATTGATCAATGTGATTTATCAATAATATTGAAGGTAGCTTTATGCGCTTCAATATGGCTTCAATATGCGAGCTACTCCAATACGAATAGGGATTCCAATCCCGAACCATATTTTCAATCCCGGGATTACGGGATTAAAAAATCTCAAATCCCGGGATCCCGGGATTTGAAATTCAAAATACAACACAACAAAATAAGTCAAGTTTCTAGTAAACAGATTATATAATTTGCCATCATTTCAAAACTACAACAATAAGTAAGCTCAAAACTGTATAAAAAATTGCATTATTACTAATTTATATTATTGATGCAAATAAAAACAATAATTTTAATTATCCAAAACGTTGACAGTATGAAGACAGATTTTAAAAATTACATCTATTACAAATTTCAACAAAAAATCACGACAAAAAACCACAACAACAAAACACAACTCTTAGAATTGAGATACATAATAAAGTAACATATAAAAAATTCGGCCAAAGTTCATTAGGTTTTTCGGAAGTAACATTGAAGCAATAGCATAGCATCTAAGGTATCGTCTCCAAGCCTGCTTCTAAATTTATTCCCGATTTTGGACGCCTCGGAAACGGTCGAGAAATATTGGTACGCCTGCTCCAAACTATGCAAGTGCCACCACTTTCGAAAAGATTCATTTCTTTTGCAATGGTTTTAATTAGATTATTTTCTTGCGGCATTTCATGATTGATTATTTTCATACTTTTGCAGCTCTTCTTGCAGCGTTAACTGACGACTATCTTGTTCTGATCAATATGGGTATCTACTGGGTTCTCTTCATTTCTTTGGCTACCAAGCATAGGGTTCAGCATCTAGATCATTGTAGTATTTTTTTTAATATTTGCGTTGCTTGGTTTCAAAAATAGAGATTTTATTTCATTTGGTAAATTTTCGCTGGTACAATGTGGATTCTGGAGATAGCTTAGCATACCACTGAGGCTCTTTTATTTTGTCCAATATTGCAATTTTCATAGCATCCAGAAGAATAGACCGTTTTTCTCCTAACAGCCTAAAGACAAATCTTGATGAAGTATTAGCAGTGCATAAATTAACAAGTCTGCGACTAAAGGCCGTCACAGCCAATTTTACAGGGAGTAAAACGTCAATAATTTTCTGAATCGAATCAAACTCTGTTGCTTCTAATTGCTCTGAATATTGCAGGCCTGTTAATTTATACTATTTTTCAAAATGGGAAACTATTCAAGCATTGTCAAGAGACTATTTCATCTTGTTTTACAATCCATTTAAAGGAGACAGTTAAATGCCTTGCTCGGATCCGACATAGTTTTAAAGATCGTTATTATTTTTCGTTGGAGCTTTTTTAAAATATAAAACTACCTAACGAATTTTCTGCATGCATGCGCTGATGTCCTCCGTTTGATCTAGCGTGTCTTGCAGGCGACCGGTTTCAACGTAGTTAGCTGATTCAGGACCATCCAAATCTTCGTGGTCGTCGTTCAGACTATCAGCTGCTTCATCAACTCTTTAATCTGGAATGGACCTCATATTATAGCGAACATCGCAAACTGCCAAGTGGATGCTATGCGCCAAACAAATATGTTGCTCTGTACCAACTAGTCTGCCTACTTTTCGCATTTTGTTTGACCCATCAGTTACGATGGTAACAATGTCTTTTCCTAGAGAAACATTAAACTCATATCTAGGTAGTTTCCAGCTGTCATTGATATTCTTACTCGCACCAAGCTCCAGTAAGAATTTACTAAGTAGATGTTTATATTTATATAGCGCTTATTTGCAGTCAAGGTCCATTAATCAAACATCAAACTGAACCGTTCACCTGAGATACTAGCCTGATATATCTTATTTTTTATTATTTTCTTTATCCTGCTTGCATAGCCAACAACCTTTTTTTGATTGTTGTCAAGGATTTTGGTAAATCTGTGTATGCATTCGCTAGTATTAATTTCCTCAAATCATTCGATGTAACGAATGCTCTAAATGTGAAACAGTCCATACTTATTTATTTACAAACCCCTTTGTATTCTCTTGTTAACTGTTACATCGGTTTGTTTTGCTCTATTCTTTACGCATTTTGATGTGAGCTAATTGTTTTCTCATAAATATGGATTCTAATTGCACTTTTCGAGTCTTGCTGTAACTTGATTGCCGATAATGCTTGACTCCCGGCCCCGAAATCCCAGCCAATTTCTGATCCCGAAAATCCCGGGATTAGAGCTCATCAATCCCGGGATTTTCGGGACCAGATATTGGCCGGGATCCCGGGATCCGGGATTGGATTCGCTAAATACGAAGCTTGTTCATTTTTGATTCGTGTCGTTCATGTCGTTCGTGTCGGTTGTGTTTGGAAAATTTGCGATCTGTTGTGCAAGTGCTAAATTTTACTTTTTATGTTTCTCAATATCGAGTAATGGTGTCCCATAGAGACAGGTTTTCTGGCCTTGACTTTGGCTTTGTGTAATATGAAAAAACGAAGCAAGAAAAGAGAAAGGCGTTGGTCAAAAGAATGGTACAAGCTGAGAGATACCTTCACACACGAACGTTTGCTGAACTATCTTCGAATCACAGAGCCAGACGATTATAGAAATTTCCTCCGAATGGATGAAGCGGCTTTTGATAGTTTATTGAAGCTAATTAGGCCAAAAATTGAAAAGCAAGATACGGTGATGCGTAAAGCAATCCCGGCAAGTCAACGGCTTTCCATAACATTGAGGTACCTAGCTTTTGGCATGGATTTAGAAGATTTGAAGTTCACGTGTGCTATTGCCCCTCAGACGTTAGAAAAAATTATAATTGAAAGGTGCGAATCTATAACAGAAGCTTTGAAGGAAAACATACAGGTAAGTATTTTAAAATAATGAAAACAATTCATGAGATTTAAAATTATTTTTATTATACTGAAAAAACATAATCGGATGTTTGCACTTAACATTTAAAATGAAGAGAAGGTGGATATATAATCTGCTGCAGACATCTGTTTTTCAGCTTGAGGGTTTATACTGATTGATAGTGACTGTGGCTCGTTTTGTGGAGTCTGACTTGTGGCAATTGATGGAATGGTTGAACTAAGGTTTACGGGATAGACGGGAAAATGAACACCTTGTCTAGCTAAATTTCCCATCTCCGCTTCGAAATGTGTATCATTTATGATTTTTTCAGCATATGCTCTTTGATCCCCTGGTAATCTACTTAATTTTAAAGCCCAACCTTTAGCCAGGATGTCAAATTCTGTTTCGGGCTTTTTAAAATATTCTGAAAAGCTGACTTTTCTACCTCAATTGTGTAAGATGCTGAGCTTCCGGACTGAAACAACAAAATAAAAAATAAAATATTTTCTATTAATTAAAATTTTTGTCTTTATGTTTCTATTCTAGGTACCCAAAACTGAAGAAGGATGGAAGATAGTTGCGAATGAGTTTGAAAGACTGTGGAATTTCCCCACCTGCCTCGGTAGTGTAGATGGAAAGCACATTATAATCGAAAAGCCTTATAACTCAGGATCGTACTATTATAATTACAAAGGTACGTTCAGTATTGTGCTCATGGCCATTGTCGATGCTAATTATCAATTCTTGATGATTGACGTTGGGGCAAACGGACGAGTATCCGATGGCGGAGTATTTGAACACAGTATTCTGGAAAAAACTGTCAGATAATCAAATAAACCTTCCTGATCGGAACAAATTACCTGGTTCTAATAAGCTGTACTCATATGTACTTGTGGGAGATGAGGCTTTTCAGCTCCATTCAAATTTTATGAAGCCCTATAATCGAGCTCACTTAACTGATGATAAACGCATTTTCAATTATGGACTATCTAGAGCACGAAGGATTGTCGAAAATACTTTTGGAATTTCGGTAAAAAGATTCAAAATTTTCCAAAAACCAATTAAATTTCAACCTGAAAAGGCTCGGAAAATAGTAATGTGTTGCTGTCATTTACACAACTACTTATCAGCAAGAAACAGGGATTACTATCTACAAAGAGGTGATGTCGACTATGAAAATATAGTCAGTGGCATTCTTGAAGAAGGCTCATGGCGAAAGGAACTACCTACTACTTTGCAACTTCAAAAAAGCGTTAGAGGTAGCTTAGGCCTAGAGGCGAAAAATACCAGGGATGATTTCACCGAATATTTCAATTCTTCTGCGGGCTCAGTTCCATGGCAAAACAACTGCCTTCATTGATGTCACGATTAACATGAATCAAATCAAAAATTTGTTTGCAATTACAAATATCCTTAAACAGTTTCAGCTACCTAGACGTCATGATCAAGTACAATACAATTCATAACATAATTTTTGTTATTGCATTTTAAAAATGGTATGTTAATGAATTGAGTTACATTTAACTTGTAAAAACTTGAATAAAATATATCTCAGTGTTAATTTACGTAGTTTCTATTTCTAAAAAATATTTTTCTTTGTGAAAAGTCCAAGAGCAAATAAGCCCAGGCAAATTTATTTTCAGTTTTCATAAGAAGCCTACTTGGCAAACAATTAAACGTAAATAAAATTTACTTACCTCTGAACTATCAGTCTGCGCTATTTCCAGCTGATCTTTGATGAAAATCATTTCCAGGTAATACCACGATTTCGGTTCAAGGATATCGTCTGCTGAAGCGCCAGAGCGCTTGGCATTTTCAATAGCCCTGAAATCTTTATTGAAGTTTGTACGCAAAGTGTTTATCTTTTTGCGTAGCTTTTCCACTGTTAAATCAGGTTTCAAATGAATTAATGCGTCGACAATTTTATTCAACGCTATCTGTTTTTTGTTCTGATTAAAGTAGTCTTTCGACTTAACTTGCCATAGTTCCGGCGAATCACGATAAAGCATAATTAACAACAACACAAAATCACGTTCGCACTCATACATCATGCATCTGATGGCTATTACGCACGAGTACGTGGTAACGCGTCGATTTTCCACACAAAAATGATGCATTATTGATAAATATGCCTCATACACGTCAATATGCGCATCAATACAGCCTCTATCAATATGCTTCAATAGAAATTTCCATCAATATGCTTCAATATGCTGTCAATATGTTTGAAGCTCTTCTACACGTCAATATAGCCCTTCAATTTGTATTCATCAATGCATATTGATCAATAATATTGAGCGTTTAGGGGGTGCTTTAGATTAAGTAAACAATGTTGCGTACGTGCATCAAGTACAAGCGATAGGGCAGTAGCTTAGGACGCGAAATTTTCATGCAACTAAGCGACGGAACAACTTATACACTCAACGCGATCTATGACTAGACATTTATCACGACTCATGACGATCTCGACAGTGTCATCTAGATGATTTGTAGTACCAAGAATCGAGACACAACAATTAAAACACAAAGACACCTAAGATACTGAAGGCGAATCCCTAACGATGCTTTACACGAATATAGTTGCGAGCGAACTAATATTGGAATAGGCGGCTCAGAGATAGTTCCATATCTAATGCGACACTTTAATATCGACGCACGAACACGCGCAGCATCACACAATTTTAGTTGCTTGGGCCGGCGGCTCCTGACCTGGGCCAACATCTGTCTGACCCAGATATGACGAGAAGTGAATGCACTATGGGACCTATGGTAATATACAAGCGACTGGGTAAACGACTAGAAAACTCAGTCCCCGAGACATTCAGAGGGAATTGGATGATTGATCGACGTTCGGTGAATCAATCACAAAAATACTGCGTATAGTCGAGGGAGCCACAATCACTTACATCGGGCGAATTTCGGAAGGACGGCGTACACGTAGCACTTCGAATCGCGCGAGATGTATTTCCTCCCTCGGGAGCGGCACAAAATAGCAAGGGTTTTTTACTTACCTTATGGGCAAATTTTCCAGATACAAGAAATACATCAGAATAATTTCACCTGTTACTACACAATTTGAAATTTGACAATTCGAAATGTCACGGATGGGAATGTCACAGGTGACGGATGATCGAGCAGGGGAAAGCGAGTTGTCCCAAATGGGAACGTGAGGTGAAAATGGGAGCTCAACTCGTGTGGAACAGTGACGGGGTGAACAGACTAAACGAGTCAGGGAAGTCCCGATAATTTTGAAAAGATTGCGCTACGACGAGGAAAAAGTGAAAGCCTTTCATTCTATTCGAGAAGAGCCAGGTACGAAAGCAGACGTGAGCGGTACGCTTTGGGGAAAAAGTTAATTCGAAATTTTTGATTTCATGTCGATTGGAGCCAATTATTGAGGACGATTATTGTTTTTGGAAGGAGGCGAAGTATTCGAAGAGAAATACATCGAAAGTGCGATAGCGACGTCGCGAGATAGTTTCTCTGGCGGAATACATCAAGATAACGAGATTTTCGACCGACGGAGAGAAGTCGGCTAGTGATACAAGTGCCAACGAGGGAGAATAAGGCAGAACAGTAATTTCGATTGTTGACGACGAGCCATCAGGGCCCCAGCGAGGGATTTTTAGTCAGGTTAATTTATTCATTTATTTATTTTTGAATTTGTTTCTTTAGTATTAAGTAGGATTAGTGCGTAATTAAACCGCGGCCGCATATTAATAGATTTGGGTTTCAGTGAAAAATCCCTTTTGAATCGATATTAAAAATATATGATCGTGGAAAAGTTGAAACTAGTACAAAAATAGCATTTTTGACTTATAGAGTTGATTCCAACGGTAACAAATTTAAGGTTTATGCACGTCGCTCGGTGGTGCCTCTAGTGGTTTCGGGTCGAATAAAGCGAGTAGCGCTCAAACCCACCCCTTTTCTCCGTGTACCCTAACATCCCAGTCGGAGATATAGGGTTATAAGACGGTTGGTGAAAAACAACGGTAACAAATTGGCGCCCAACGTGGGGCCTATAGCGGTGAATAACGGCGAAAACGGTACACAACGGTGCCCGTGAAAATTTCGGTTTGCCAAGTCTCAAGTTGTGGGAAGGCACGTAGCGAAGAAAAATCGTATTTTGTTAAAATCGTTTTAAGTTAAATTGTAGAAAATTGCTAGTTGATCGTGAAATTTCGGAAATGGATTTGATCATAGTTACCGTGGTATTTTTTTTTTTTTTTTGCAACTGCTAATTTTATGAATACATCTAATTTACGTAAGACTTGCTATTGGATTTACTGCATGGTTTTCCTTCTGGAGCATAATCTACTGAATATTTTACATTGAACATTTAAAAATATATTTATATGCTTGAATTCTGAATATTGAGTGCAGGAATGGGTGGGGCAGATAATGAGTGAGAGTGAGTGTGTTTAGTTGATGGGTTGTGGTACGAGTGTGTGAACATGTGTCGGTTCCAGATAACAGCTAAAAGTACGGATATTTGAGGCAAATTTTGTTAGGGAGCAAATTGCCAGACTGTTGGGTCCGGCAGTATAGCGGGTGTGAAGGAATTGCAGTTTTTTTTTAATATTTTCGGTAGTTGTGACGTTTCAGGTGAACATTTCTTTCAAGGTTCTACTTTATTTTGTGAATTTTATTGGGTTTTTTTATTGAGTTCTATTAGGGCTTGGCTCGAAACAGGTCCTGCAGTAATTCGGTTACCTGAATATTGATATTCTGATATACTTTCTAGCATCTAAGCCATTTTTGCAAGAGCGGTGCTATAGCCTGGTGAACATTTTTTTTTATACGGGTGTTCATTGAGCTTTGGAGGGTAATGAAGATTTTGGTGGACCGGCTAAATAAGGACGAGCTTACTTATGAGCTTGCCATCCGTGGTTTTCCGTCGGACACGGTGGAAAATATGCGGAAAACGCTGAGGGCGACCCTAAAAGCGGAGACCGCGTTAGATATCTCGTACGCGCAAGCAGAGTATCCTTTCAGCTATGAGACCGATTATACAGAATTGGAAGCCAAGGCCTTGGAGGTCG
The DNA here is from genome assembly GCA_963978885.1 of Nemotelus pantherinus. Taxonomy (NCBI): domain Eukaryota; kingdom Metazoa; phylum Arthropoda; class Insecta; order Diptera; family Stratiomyidae; genus Nemotelus; species Nemotelus pantherinus. The sequence continues at coordinate 69,646,174 of OZ022265.1, read as the reverse complement.
AGGAGTTGGTCGCGAGAGTGTTGGGAGAGAAAACGAAGTTGAAGATTGAGTTTGCGTTCCGTCGCCTGGGAAATATGCAGGCAGTCACCACCGAAAAGAAAGAAGGCGCGAGGGAACTGCGGAACCGTTTCATTTTGGCGATGGGGACCTTTGTGTCCAAAACCGAAGAGGCGAGCGAGGACGAGGAGGAACTAGTGGAGGGTGGCCGTGCATCGGTTATTCCGGTGGAGTTTAGAGCTCCGAGTTTGGCAGAAGTGGCGAAATGGGGTTTAACGTTTAGTGGGGAATCTTCCGGCTCTGTAAATGCGTTCCTCGCGCGTGTCGAAAAGCTACGGCAAGCGAGTAGACTCACCAAACCGCAGTTTTTTAGAGCGGCTGTTGATCTGTTCGACTCGCAGGCCCTAATATTGTTTCGTGGTAATCGGAACTTGGTGTCGTCCTCGGATGAGCTGGTTGCAGAGCTCAAGGCAGAATTTTTCCCCTCGGATAATGAGGACCGTCTTTGGGACGAAATCCGAAGGCGCACTCAAGGCGAAAACGAGTCTATTGGGGTATATGTAGCAGTTATGGAGCGCCTGCTCAGCCGACTGAGGACGAGTTGTTCAGAGGAGGAAAAACTGCGCACGTTGCGAAGAAATATAGACCCTTTCTACCAGCAGCAACTGTCTCTTACGCAGGTTACTTCTATTGCGGATTTGGTCAAGATGGACCGCACCCTAGATGCTACCAGAGCATCGGTAGCAGCATTCGTACCGCCTACCAAGCGGACTAGGCGCTGTTTGGAGTCGGATTTGGCGTACGTGGGAGCAGAAGACGTTGAGCGAGTCGCCTCTATGTCAAGTGGAGCGCGAATCCAATGCTGAAATCGCATGCGAGATGGACACATATCAAGGAAATGCCCGGAGCCGCGGCGATGTTTCAGATGCGGTCGCCAGCGGGTAATGCGGTCGGCATGCCCGAACTGCCAGTCAAGTGCTACTGGTCGGGAAACTCGGTCACGGCCGAATCCTCCAGTTTCGGGGAACGGACGTCGTGTTCGCTAAGCGGTCGAGCGAGCACCACAATGAAGCAGCGCCAAGAAAATCTACAGCCGGAGGTTGATTATGCTCTCGTCAGTAACAGTCAAGACAGCCGTCCGCACTTGCAGGTGGAGATAGAGGATTGCGTTATGGAGGGACTGTTGGACTCAAGAGCGACCAAGACTATTATAGGAGGAAGGGGATGGTCTCGTTTGGAAGCGAAAGGAGTGAGGTTGAACGACAATGGAATTGGTGAAGTTTGGCTGGCGAATGGCATGACGTGCATGAAGTTGGGGGCTGTACAAGTGAAATTCTCATTGAACGGTCGAGAGCATAATCTGGAATCCCTGGTGGTACCGTCGATTTCCCAAGAAGAAGTCTTCGGGATAGATTTCTGGAAATGTTTTCGGGTGGTGCTCGATATGAAGGGTAGGCAATAGACCTCCATTGCTTCGGCGGAGTTGGTTACGGGAGGGGCACTACGGGGACGAGATCTTTAGTCTGCTGAGGAGGCCAAGACCTTGTCGAAATTGTTGGAGGAGCAATTCGGGTTGATGGGAAAAGGGATGAGACGTGCTAAATCTGTTGAGCATGTAATCAAGACAACGGCTGCCCCAATCAAACAACGGTACTACCCGGTCTCACCTGCGGTACAGCGGCAAATTAATAAGGAGCTGGAAGACATGTTACAGATGGGGGTGGTTGAGCCCTCATCTAGTCCTTAGTTATCACCTATCTTACTGCTGCGCAAAAAGGACGGCTCGTATAGATTTTGTGTGGATTGTAGAAAGGTCAACGCAGTATCGGAAAAGGACGCGTATCCTCTTCCAAACATTTCGAATACATTGAACAAATTAAGAAACGCCAAGTTCTTATCAACTTTAGATGTCAAGTCGGCATATTGGCAAGTCTCGATGGCAGAGGGTTCGCGGCAATTTACTGCATTCACCGTGCCCAGAAGAGGACTGATTCATTTTCTTCGAATGCCCTTTGGGCTGCACAACTCTGGAACAACATGGCAGCATCTCATTGACACTGTTCTCGGTCACGCATTAGAACCTTTTGTGTTCACCTACCTCGACGACATAATTTTTCTGACGCTGTCTTTTGAACGACATGTGGAGATCCTCCAGGAGGTTTTCTCGCGACTGAGGAACGAGGGTACATTTTCTGGTTGGACAACTGCTCAACGCAGTACCCGAACCGACACATACTGCAGACAGAATGTCATCGTCTCGTAGATGGAAGTATCTACAACACATCACACAACAATTCTGAAAATCGTGGTCTCAGGAATATTTGCATCAATTCCAACATCGTCCAAAATGGTTGAAACCACTTGCTAACATTAAAAAAGGGCAAATCGTTCTACTGCGGATTGAAAACACTTCACCGACACAATGGCCATAGGGGATAATTGAATTGATATCCAGGCGCAGATGGGCTTGTTCGTGTAGTACGAATACGAACAGAATCGAATACTTTCACCAGACCTATTAACAAGATTTGTCAATTACCAATCAGCAGCCCTTAACACTAAATCATTAAGTTGCTTTCAAAGTTAACATTTAAGTCGGCATGTTAACGTACTAAAACCTGTCTCGTCCTAAATGATAAGCTCAGTATAACGCAAATTCAAATACTATATTTCAGATGTCAACCTAAAATCAAGAACAATTTTTAGAAATATGGGAAGATGTCCAATTGGCCCCATATATTCCATTAAGCCGGCCATCGCCGACGATTAATGTCAAACGAACGCCGAGGACTTGGTCCAGAAACGAGACAACCCGTGAACTGGAGCAAATGTAGATACTTGCTCCGCCGCGACAACTCAGCACAAACCATCAACAAACTGAGTATTTGGTGACGGCACCAACACCACACACGTCGCGAATTGACAGGAAAACGGCATGGCACCGCAGAATCGATTCGAATTCACCAAATGGACTACACAATAAACGCGAGAAATTACCGCCGCACTTGAACATGTTTGTTGTCATGTTCATTGAAACGTCAAAAACAAACTGATGATCGGCGACAGGAACGCCGCCAAGCGGTTGATAATATCGTTAATTCCAGCCGACTGGAAGAATCCGGAAGGCTGCGCTCGAGCTGTCACGCGAAATGATTGTTAAGGAAAGCTTTCGTTTGGTGCACTAAGGGGCAAAAGTGCATTGCACCCATGTATGGAATGCATGATACAAGACGGAAAACTGTTGTACATGAATCCCGCTGAAGCGGTAGATTGTTTGTCCACCGAGGCTAGGTGGTAGGTGGACAGGAATGAAATGGTTCTTTTTGAATCGAGAGGAGGTAAGAGTCAGCCGCAGTACGAACAGCCGAGGGCGATTGAAACTGATACGTAACTTTCCTTTTTGGGTACATGATCGGAATCCACGAGAGGAGGCCAACCAGTCATCAGATAGGTGCACCTGTTAATATTGGGAAGAAACTAGAAGAAGAACTCGAGCCTAACGATCTTGGACTAGAACCGTGTACGAACTTTTCCACCATAACGTTGGCTAAAAGTAAATCAACGTACGAAGCGAATAGCCACAGTGCGCGAAGCGTAACAGCCGGCCAGCTGGATATAACGAGTGCCGCGATCAGGCTGCTAATCGGAGAAGTACCGTCGATAAGGCGACGATGAATTGACGCAGAACAGAGGACAAATTTTCGACGAGGCGGTGAAAGGCGGGCGACGAGTTCGGCGGCGGAGAGCGATCCCAGGTACGTGTAGGGCACTCAGAAACCTATTGGATGAATCATTTAGGCTAAGAATAAATGTGATTGATAGATGTCGAAAAATTGAGAAGCTAAAGTACTTGAGATAGTAGTGGATTAATGTCGAGCAATACGAAAACCGCGGCGCCGTGTTTAGTGAAGTGGAATATAGGGCTTTGATATTTGAATAAAGAATATTGTGACGATCGGTGTAACGCTGGCGTTTTGGAAATATTCCTCTTGTGCCCCGGTGTAGTTGGTTTTCTTTACTTGCGGTAGTATATCGGAATCTGATTCGTATCGGTCGAGAGATAACCGTCGCAGTCTTCTCGCTTCGGGGCGACGGTAATATAGGCAGGTTTTCGAGACTGAAGCGAGTGGCGCCCACTCACGACCTTTTTCCGCGAGTATTAGCCGCCCGAAAACTGCCGCCCTTGTGTCCCAGTCGGGGATGAGGGGTTTTGTGAGCGTTTAGAAGAGTTAACGTAACAAAACGAATACCAAACGCCAAAACCCTTCATCAGCGGAAGCCAATATACCAGGTCCGTCCACTGCACCAACGACCAGCTTTGGGATTCAGGCGCTACAACTATCACATACGGAACTATTTTATGGAGTCAGACATCAAAGCAAAACATCGAGTTGATTGGAAGACTTATTTCGAAAGCAATTAAAATTATGTTTAGAATGCTGACTCTAACACCAACAGTTACTGTGTACACTCGAACAGGATTGTTAAATATTCAGCAACTAGTTAATTTTGAATGGGGAAAACTGATTTTTAACATCCTGAGCAACAATTTGAAATGGCATAATACCCCCCGCATGGTGTTGGAGATAACTAACTGGGAAACCAGAACTGCTAGAAATCTATTTCTTGCAATTCCAAAAACGGATAGGTTGAAGATGGATCCAATACAGCAGGCTATCGCATATTACAATTCATTACCGAACTCGGTCAAATCAGCGAAAAACATAATAGAGTTCAAGGTATACTTGAAATCTCACATCAAAAACACCAATCCTTAATGAAGAAGATACCAGCGTTTTTTGTAGACTTTTCTCTGGACACCTGTCAATGAGGACAAACATATAACTTAGGGTATGAAATGTAATTAAAATTAATAGCAATTGTATCTTCCCTTATACCAATTTTCAATTGTCTGGGAGGTACTCGGACGATATGTTTGATAATACGTTGATGCACACGGACCGTGCATACTGATTGAGTGACCTGACACTGACCACAGTGTACAAATATCTGTGAATCAACTAAATTTATTTTAGAAATTATTTTACGGCCCATCTTCACGAGGGGGTTTCTTTGGTTACATATTGAGAACATTAAACCGCTCATTGGGAAGTAGCTCACGATTTCCAATTGAGAAATCTACCGTTGTTTTTAATGAAGAAATCATCGACATAAACTTCGAGGAGGATATACTGTTGCTCAAGAAGACTTGTCCTCAAAATGATATAAGAGAAATTTTCCTGAAAAAGAAAAAACTATTTCAGTAAGAAAATCTGCGTTTGACTTTTATGAATTTCCACGTTTTTTTGATAGAAAAGGATTGGTAAATTTATATCTTTGCTTTGCCAACTTAAAGTTTAAAATTATTGCTCATAGATATCTTAAGGTTTTAAATTGATAAAAGGAGAGTAGAGTGTAACGGAAAATTTCTGGATCAAATTCTGCAATGGCATTAATCGTATAAGTATTGAAGAGAAAATAAACATTTACGATCAACTCACTTGTCATAATGATAGTAAGCCCTTCATAATAATTATAATTCTAGCTTATTTGACCAATATTTCAAAGAATTTGATGAAAGAATCACAACATTTTTGATTTTAATGCGACTTACTCGTCGAAGCGGAAAACGAAATAAAAACAAAAAGGAAGAAAATAACTTAAAGTACAAGGAACAGTCTTAGTTATTGGTGCAACATTTAACATACTGTTATTTTTTTTATAGATTGGAACTATATTTGAAGAGAAAAATGAAGCTCCTCAGCCTCGAATTCATGCCTTAGGAGAAAGTAAAAAAAACCTACTCATTTTTGAACTTGTTGTTCATCAAAAAAGAATTCCGTTGAAGCATCAAGATTCCAAAAGTGCAGTGTTTACTCTATTGGATGCATTTTTTTCCACATCGAATCTTCAGAACATTCATTTTTCACATTTCTCCAAAATATTATAGTAAATGTAACTAGTACACATTTGACTCCTAAGCTAGTTGAATTAAGCAATAGGATTTTCCGCTACACATAAACTTTTAGTTTCAGCTACCAAAATGTATAAATGTAAAATTTTACACTGCGGTCAACGGTATCAAAATTATAAAATCTACATTAGACATTTAAAACTTTTACACTTACTTCACTATTCTAAGCAACCGCATTTATTTTGTGGTGCTGAAAACTGTTGCAAGGAATTTCAAACCTTTAGTGGTCTAGCGAAGCATATAAAGTCAAAATATGAGCATATAGCACTACCCCAACAGGATTCCATAACTATTAATGGAACGAATTTAGAAATCATAAATAAATCTGAAAAAAAAATTGACATCAATGAAACTAGTTACAATGATTATAATAATGACATCTCAGATACAATGGACGGTCTTAAAAAACTGAAGGCAAATTTTATCAAAATTTAATTAAGTTAAACCTAACGAACTATCAATTAAATACGGTAATTGGGTCTGTCCAAATGCTTGGAGAAAAAAAATCTTAGAGAAAATTTTCAGAACTGCGACGCAAGCATAAGCAAGGAAATGACATTTATATCAAAGATTTTATGAGATAAAAATAGTACTTACAAAAGAAGGCAACACATATTTACAACCATTCCAAAGCCAAAAGCAAATACTATCGACATTGGAAAAGTAAGAAGATGGCATGGAACAGCAATAAAAACTACAATTGTCAGAAAGCAAATGCTAAAACATTTTCTTACATTTCTATTATTGAAACTTTGCGTTATTTATGTACTAATGAAGATTTTCTTGAAAAGGTTGTACAGCCTGCACACCAGACAAAGCAATTTCATTATTCAGATCGGAATTATTTGAAAAGGAAACAGTTATTTTCAAGTGAAGTTCCCTCATTTCATTTACAACTATACTTTGATGAGTTTGACACTACGAACTCTATCGGTTCAAAAAGAGGAAAATATAAAATAGCTTGCTTCTATATCTCGGTGCTGAGCTTGAGGTCTGAAAATAATACTCACATGAATAACATAGATTTTGTTAGGAATTTAAGCGCATTAACGCCTGGACACTTCCTAATAGGTGAATCATTAACAACCCTCGCTAATCAACAGGCAGAGTCGCCCAGCACAGGGTTACTGACGCGCTGGAAATTGGTAAAGCAATTGCAAAATGAATTCTGGAAACGTTGGAGTGGCGAATATCTGAACGAATTGCAGTACAGACACAAATGGAAGGAGCAGGAACGAAATGTTAAGCCTGGTATGATGGTGATCATCAAGGAAGATAACCTCCCCGTGATGCAGTGGCCTCTAGGGAGAATAGATTAATTGAATGTACATCGGTTTCTAATATTGCGCTTTCTTCTAGTCGCCGCAATGTAAATGAACTTAAATTTTCTTCGGTCGCGCAAATTCAGATATCCACATTAATTATTTAAGTAATGAAATGCACTTTATGGCTTGCTAGAAACTGATATGAAATCCAGAGGTAAGTCCCGATACATCAAGTGGCTCAATGTTCAGCGTCGGCAGAAAATATGAAATCAGACCTTCTCGTTGTGAATGGTTTAATTTACACTTGAGCGGATGTCTACAGAATTGCATTTTTGTTGCTACAACCAAGAGGTTGATTTGTCGCAATTTAGTGCTGGTCTAGTTTTAGTGGCAGTGAGTAACTCGAACAGACAAATTCATTTCAAGTTTAATAAAATCTCATTTTGTATCATTATATCTGAAGTTCATTTCAAGTGATAATAAAATCTCATTTTTGTTTACATAAACATATGTTACATTGCGCCGCATATATTTATGTACATTGCGCCGCACACATGCACAATTTGGCTCTTAATGAAGAAAGGCATTTCCAAAATAAAAAAAAGTGAGCAAAAGAAAGAAAAATTGAAGTCTACTTGCTATACAAGGTGGGCTCAGTCTCATGAAGCAATTGCAACGTACATCGAATTGCAGCCGGCCATTATTGAGGCATTAGAAGAAATAAAAACGTGGAATGATCGTGATACTTCACAAAATGTAACGCAACTTTTGACTGAGATTTCTACGGTTGAATTCCAAATCGCCTGTCACATTATGGAATTAGTTAGTTCGATTGTTCTGCCTTTGAGTCGGGAATTGCAATCGAAAAACCAAGATCTAGGCGAAGCCACCAAATTAGAAGATGATGCTTTGAATGAAGGAGGGAGAAGCGAGAAAATGCATATTCATCTTTCCATGTTATTTATGAACATTTTATTGGAATTTGTTCCCAATACGAGATCGCAATGAAATTGCCACGTCGTTACAATCGGCAAAAAAAGTCGTTGCAACGTTGAAGCCAAAAATGTGGAAGATTATCATAGAATTGCATTCTCCATTCCGTTCCTCGATACATTCGTTTCTCATCTTAAAAGTTGGTTTGAAGAACACAAATCTATGTTTAAAAGTTTCGGACAATTGTTCCTCAAACAAAAATCAAAAATCTTTACAAATTTTATGAAGAGATATTGGATTGCTCAGAGGGCAATTTCATCTCAGAAATCAGAATGTAGAGGCAACGTATTCAGAATCTGAATATCCAAAATGCACTTGATGCTTTGTTGGTAAATATTTTTCGATTAGAATATTTACGTTCAGAAAAATCTGATATGCAAGACGTAAACTTACAGTATTTTTCAGATAATCAATAGCGAGTCATTCAAAAATGTTGATAAGATTTTGCGAGTGTTAGCAGTGTCACCTGTAACTACAGCGACTCCAGAACGATCATTTTCGACGTTGAGAAGGATCAAAAGCTACTTGAGGAATACGATGGGACAGGAGCGCCTGAACGACCTTGCTTCTTTGTAAGTAACACCTCCCCGTGGATCCGGCACTGGGTTAAAGTATACAAGATGGACAAGCGGTTCGTATGGGCACGAAAGCATCAATTTCATTTCATTGAAACACCACACCAAAAATGGACACCGGTTTCGAACGGCGATCCCGCCAAACAAAATGAACATCGTTAAACCATGATTGCTAAACATCGTTAAACCATGATTGCATCCCTACAATGGCGGAAAACTTTGACCGACAAGGCTATTTCACTCTGAATCAGGAACAGTTAGAAGCATGCACGTCTGAAGAAGAGCTGCTCATATGTCCACCGGGAGCCACCAGTAACATGTTTACGAAGTCTAACTGCATCCTGGATGAGATTTATAACAGGCACAATAGAACTATGGGCCCCACCTTTAACACTATCAGCGAACACACATTGTGGAAGAAACTTAGAATGAAGAATACTTGGCTATTTGTTCCGGATCCGCCAGATCCAACTCACTCAATATGTAATGGCGACCGGCAAGAAATCGTTTTAGAAGATGTAGGAATAATACGAATAGCTGCGAACTGCATAATAGAAACCAAGGAAATTACGCTTCGATCATCACTCAATGAAGAGGCAACAGTTCTTGGGTCATATGTGAAAGAGATTCCACCTGAAAAGTTCAACGCTGATACTCAACAACCAGTGTCTGCAAACTCTGAGCCAATGACAAAAACATCACAGCAGCTGTTCGTGAACGATTTTTCCAGCACCTACACTGAGAAAACACATGGCGCCATACGCCATAATTTATAGACTTCTGGTGCCATGTACATAGTCGATTTAGGGATTGTGATAAAATATAGCGCCACACGCCATAATACATGGCGAAAAGTACATAGGCCTACACGCCATGTACTATAGTCTTCCACGCCATGTACATGGCGTGGCGGACTATATTACATGGCGTGGAGGACTATACTGTATGGCGTGGAGGACTATACTGTATGGCGTGGAGGACTATACTGTATGGCGTGGAAGGAGCCATCCAATAATATGCACCCTTAGCCGATTGAGAATGTTGTCGATCTATCGACGATACTCAAGTATCACTCGCTGACATTTATAGATCCCCTCACACAGTATGGCTGCGAGTTATAATTGGAGTGCCATGAGCCATAATACATGGCTCATGGCACTATGTAATATGGCGTGTGGGGCCATAATTTCTGCGCCATGTAATTATGGCGCTGGGAGCTATACTGCATGGCTCAGGGCGCTATGTGCATAGCGTGTGGCACCATAAATGCTGCGCCATGTAACATGGGACCACGCGCTATGTAGATTCTGAGATTATGGCGCTGGGAGCCATATTGCATGGCTCAGAGAACTATTTATATGGCGTATGGGACCATAAATAATGCGCTATGTTACATGGCTCTGGGCGCTATGTGGATTTTTTTCAGTGTATAAACCAATAACGACACTTCAAAAGATTAAGAGGCACGCTGTACCAGAACAAACTTCTGTTTGATCTACGTACATTGCGGACTGATTTAGGGATTGAGATTGAAACAATGGAAAGTAAACGGGTTGTTCAAAGGTTTCGATTCCATTGTTTCAATCTTAAGCCGGTTTGAATCCACTTTCAGGTCGCATTGTATACGTAGCTGATGTCTACGATATTTAATAGTTTGCTGTTGCTGCTAGTTGGGTATTTGCTAAGAAGGAGATACGAAGTCCAATACGAATGAGGAAAACCTCTGTACCAGCCAATTAATTTTCGAACGCTGTAATTTCACTGAGGGATGGATTCAACAACATTATAAATCGCGCCCGCCCAACATGTTCAGTTCCACAACAAGGTGGAGCACCGGAATACTAGAATGCATTTCACTAACATACATTTTTTAATAGTTTAATATTTTCGTGTTTGTATATTTTTCTTAAACTAAATTCTTGTACTGCATGCATGCATTTGTTTCACTGCATACATTATTTACTGTTTTTATGACGCCCGTTTTTGTGGTCAGTATTTCATGTTTACACATTCTTCATTCTAAATTTACGTAATGCATGCAAGTTATCACAGCTCTATCCCTCTCACCTTTTCCAGATACACGTCTAAGTGTCCAATGAGTTTATTGGCCATCACTACTCGGCCTAGTTGCCTCATATCAAGTTATGATATTATAAACACACTATCATAAACTATAGCAAATTATGAGATTCCATTATCCCATCATTCGATCTGTGAATAGATTATTCAATTAGTATTTTCATAGATTCAATTAGTATTTTCATGACACAATCATTTCATGCAATAGAATATAATTGATTTGTTACTTTGTTAACAATTAAAATGCAAGATTCTGTTCGTTATGTTGAACAATGAATGATTTATTTCTTTCAAACTTGAACATTTATATGTTTCTACAAATCTTGACTCAACATTAATTTTGTCGTAAATAAACAAATAAGCGGAACAACTGGGTTAATAAATTTAGGTTGATACCAAAACAAATGTCATCAAAACATGTTCGCAATAATTCCGACTTATTGACCCATTTACGAAAATTTACATTACAGTGCAGGTTTGACCATGAAGTATTTAATACCCATGCTCTACATTAAACTTGCACTTCGCACTTCGTGTACATATTATTCTTATATTAGTCTTATATTAACCGTGCGCGTAACATCACCGCCTACCTAGATCCAATAGGGTCTAGACACTGTGTTCATCATACCATGTTGACGATGACGGGTCAGTTTTGTTGGGTAGCTGAGATGTTCCAGGCCGACATTTGTACATGTAAACCGCCACCAATATCGACATACTGATCGCACAGAGGCTGAACGTGGATATCCCAACTGCTGTAACATGTGTTTTTAATTGTTTCCATTTTGTGGTGTGGAAAGTATGTAAAACATCTTCTTCAGCCTTTACTAGTGATTCAAAAGTTTCCGAAGGTTGAATTATTGATGAATGATTCAAGTGCTTAATCTTTGCTGCCGTGATTGTACTTGTCCGTGGTAGTTTAGGAGCGATGTAAAACTTCGTATCTTCCATCTTGCTGGTTTGCTGAGCCGTCAGCATGTAGTCTTTACTTTCCAGAGTACATTGTTGTGGAAGATGTATTATGCCAGTTCCATTCAGAATGATATCATGCTGTAAGCCACTGCAAACAGTTTGAGCTGGAACTGGATTCGGAGTCACAAACATCCAGGTGTTCCGTGCCATAACCTTTTTCCAAACTAACTCATGAAGCTGAAATTCATGAAACGAGCAACTTTTCAACGATTGAGAATTATATAACTCCTGGATGATGCAATTTGGTCGGTTTCTCAAGTCAAATAGTGTTGAAACTGTTGACAAATATTCATTTGTGCTGACTTTGGATGCTGTCAAAACTTCACTTTCTTTCGTGTGAAAGTAAACTTGATCATTGTAATTAATCCCGAGAATGTTATTTTCGATTACGAATGCGGTGAATTGATTTTGACCGATCTTCCTGGGAACTGCAGTCGCTGCTATAAGTTCAAATTTCCGATTGTCAACAATCGGGATATGGCCTTGAATTTGGATCGTTTCACTGGTATAATTTAAAGATACTGAAGAGTCTAAAATCTGCATAACCTCCAAATGTGGACTCAATATACCCCGAACGGCTTCAATCTTTGTCTCCAGTTCCGCTTGCTTGATACATTCCCATAATCCTGATCTTGTGTTTATGGCAAATAAAATGGTGTCGTATTTATTTTTTACTTCCAATATGAAATTGAGTGCACGTTGATATGTTGCTAAAAATTGAATGTTGACCTTGTTGTGATCAGTAGCAACATACCAACTTTTTAATCCATTCAACAGTGTCAATCCTTTCTCTACCTGCTCCTTAAATCGAGTAAGTTGTCTGCTGACCCGACCAGAAGTTGCGCTTAATGTCTTTGTTGCCTGAAGCACAATCCTTCCTTGATTTTGAACGACTTCGCGCAGCTTGCTCTGATTCTCTGCTAAACTGGAAACATCAGCAATCACTTCATCATTGACTCCAAACACAGACGTCAATACTCTACCAAGCAAGCCTCGTTTGGTACGAGAATGAGTGATTTGAATAACGTTAATTCGTTGAGAAACTTCTTCTTGTAATTCCTTTAAATGATCTATTAAATCTCGGCAGTGGATTTCTTTTGTAATTTCTTCTCCTTTAGTACACATAAATCTTGTGCCGGCAATGACATGGTGAACATTTTCCTTATCGACATCTAAGTCTTTAAGTGGCAAAATTACATTCAATTGTAAACTTCCTCTAATTAAATTAGCGTGCCCGATATGTTCGATAAATAATCCTCCGTTTAGAGGTTGAATTTCCGGTCTGGTTGATGCCGTACAGTAGCTGAAACACAGTAAACCAGTCAGAAGCACTGTTGCCACAGAACTAAGGTTCAAAGGTTTAGTCTTGTATGGTTTCTTCGTCTGGCTTGATTGAATTGGTTCAGCTGCAGGACGTTTTGCTGATGAACTATGCGTCCCAAGTACTGTTGTTGGTGTTGTCTTCATTGGTGGAGTTTCTTCATTCGACTGTTCGTTGAATGGCAATCTACATATTTTCGTGATTGGCCGTTTGGTGATCTTTCCATTCATTTTAAGGCTGACTACACGCACGAGTCCATCTTCACCTGGGTGAGTAGCTAATATCCTAGCCAACGGCCAATTCATGGATGGAAAATGATCGATTTTCACTAGAACTAATTCACCATCTTTTGGATTTTCATTTTCTTTAAGCCATTTTGGTCTTTGCTGCAACCGATGTAAGTATTCCTGACTCCATCGTTGCCAGAAAGAATGTTTCATCTGTTGCACTAACTTCCATCTTTTAAGAAGTGTTTGAGACACCTCACTTGGATCACTTTTGATCTCAAATAAATTCTCGCCCGTGAGAAAATGTCCAGGAGTTAGCACAGCACAATCCGATGTGTCATCGCTAATTTGGGTCAACGGCCTTGAATTTAAACACGCTTCAATTTGTGTCAAAAGTGTGACAAACTTTTCGATGTTCAGAAGCTGCTGACTAACAGTTTTATAGAGATGTCTTTTCATTGATTTGACTCCAGCTTCCCAAAGCCCTCCAAAATGTGGACTACCAGGGGGAATGAACTTCCATTCAATGCCTTCATGAGCCAGTTGTGAACTGCTAGCCCTGAATACCTCCACAGGCTTTAACTGCTTGCTAGCTCCTATGAAGTTACTGCCGCAGTCGCTGTGAATTGTAGTACACTTCCCACGTCGAGATATAAACCTTCGGATTGCAGCTACACATGTTTGCGTCGTTAAATCAGATGCCACTTCCAAATGAAATGCTTTCGTTGCCATGCATACGAAAACTACTACATAGGCTTTTGTAGTTTTTGCTCCTCGTCCTCCATTCCATTTAATTGTGATAGGACCGGCGTAATCAATCCCAGTTTGCAAAAATGGTTTTTCAAACCGAACCCTAACTGCAGGTAATATTCCCATCATTTGGCTCTGTGGTTTAGCGGACATCTTGAAACATGTTAAACATTTGCGTAGAATGCTTCGTACTAACGGCTGACTCGATAAGATCCAATATCGTAACCGTAACGTAGCCATAGTCACCTGCACTCCTCCGTGCAATGTTTGCAAATGTGCTTGATGAATGAGTAGTCTTGCTAGCGTGTCTCTCTTGAGTAATGCAGGATGTTTACGTTCCCGTCCAAGTAATGCATTATGTGGATTGAGGATTGATTGTGGATTGATTCTGAGGATTCCCTCAGAATCAATCCATGGAGTTAATGAGCGTATGTTGCTGTTCTTTGAAACTGCTCCTTTGCCTCGAAGTTGTTCAATGTCTTCTCCAAACGAATATCGCTGAGACATCTGTATACAGCTGTTGTGCGCCAGTTCGAGTTCTGCTAGTGAAAGCGACCCTAATCGTTTCTGATGTTTGTTTCTGCAATTATTAATGAACCGCAAACAGTAAGCTACAACTCTCTGAAGCTTAGTGAAACTGGAGTAACGACTGAAAATTTCTGGTTCATGCACATCTGTTGCCATGAGCCCGTTTATCGTTTCTTCTAATCCTTCATGTGAAACTTTTGGTTTTGACAATTGCAAAATACGTCCACTTAGCCAACTTGGACCATGCCACCAAAGATCGGACGTTTGTATGTCTTTGGGAAGCATTCCCCTTGTTGCTATGTCCGCAGGATTACACTCGCTTGACACATGATTCCAATTTTCACTTGATGTTTCCTGTTGAATCATGCTGACGCGATTTGCGACGTATATTTTTCATCTACTAGCGGGGCTTTGAAGCCATGCTAGCACAATTGTCGAATCAGTCCAAAAAAACCGAGACACATAGCTCAATTTGTGCGCTGTTACTACTTCCTTCATCAATTTAACTAATAGAACGGCTCCACATAACTCTAACCTTGGAATTGACTGGGTTTTTATCGGAGCTACCTTTGATTTGGCCGTTAATAAAGTAACGGTTACCGAGCTGGGGGTTATAATTCGTAAATATATAGCAGCGGCATAAGCTTTCTGTGATGCGTCACAAAACCCATGTAGCTCTATTTGGGTGCTCGGTGCATAATGTATCCAGCGTGGAATGCGAAGATTAGATAATATGGACAGTTGTTTGCGCAGTGTGAGCCAATCGGATATAATATCTTTGTCAAGAGGATCATCCCAGTCACACTTAATTAGTCAGAGTTCCTGCAGGGTTACTTTGCCAATGATGATGCAAGGCTGCAAAAATCCTATAGGATCGAACAATTTAGATATTTCAGCCAAAATGCTTCGCTTTGTGTATGTTGTTTGCTCCTCAGGCTGGTTAACGATAATAGAAAAGTCATCTGATGCAGGATGCCATTGCAATCCAAGAGTTTTGATGTTTTCTTGAACAGCAATGTTGAAAGGAATTTGTGTTTCTCGATCTTCAGGAGGGATGTGTTCTAATAATTTTGGGTTATTTGACGACCATTTCCTTAGATGGAAACCTCCTTTTTTTAACAGTAAACGTAGCTCGGTCTGTCGATTTACTAGTTCTTCTAGGCTACCTGATCCAGTTAGTAGATCGTCTACATAAAAATCTGTCATCATTGCCTTAGATCCTTCTGGGAAATCCTTCTTCTCATCCTCCGCTAATTGGTGAAGCGTTCTAATAGCCAAAAAAGGTGCGCACGCCGTTCCATACGTAACTGTATTTAATTGATAATGCTGAATTGGCTCTGACTGATTTGACCGCCATAAAATCCGTTGGAAATTTCGATCCGCTGAGTTCACCCATATCTGTCGATACATTTTGGCAATATCAGCTGTCATTACGTATCGATGTTGTCTCCAGTTAGAAGAAGATCATTCAAGGTTTTGCCGTTGGATGTTTTTTGTGAGGCATTAAATACCACTCGTAATTTGGTTGTTGAACTATCTTCTTTAACAACCTCATGATGTGGTAAATAATATACTACCTCTGGTTTTGATCTGTGAATAGAGACTCGCGTCATGTGTCCCAATTCAATGTATTCTTTCATAAATTTTCTGTATTCATCATAGAGTTTTCCATTCTGTGTCAGCCGCCGCTCAAGCTGATGAAACCTTTTGTACGCTGTACGTAATGAGTCTCCTAAATCGGACTCTGGAGTTGAGTCTTTTTGAAACGGCAAGGAAACAACATATCTGCCATCCATCCTACGATATGTATTCAGGCTATACTCATTTTCTGCTCGAACTTCACTATCTGACCAATTTGTGCAGGATGTTAGCTCTTCTGTTTCCCAAAATTTCTGGAGAGATTCTTCTAATTGCTGGTATGAAACAAGTGCACGGTAGTTTGGATTGACGACTGCTTGTGACGTTATGCTGAAAAGAATCCAACCAAGTTTGGTTCGTTGAGCACATGGGTTTCCTGATAATAATCCTGGCAGCAATATCTTCGCATAGACATCCGCACCCAAAAGCAAATCAATGTTTGATGGTGTATGATAATTTGGGTCCGCCAGATCTTTAGTCTTCAGACCAGCTGGAAGGTTCACGCTGACACATGTAGAAGGCAGTGGAGACGTTATCATTCTCAAAATCAAAGCTTCTACGGCTAACTTGCAGACTTTTCCGTCGTCATCTCGCACATCTATTTCAATTGTTGTGATGCCTCTTGTTTTAATATTTGATAGGGCTCCAATTCCACTGATTCGCATCGTCTCTTTGTGTCGATTAGTGTTTAACAGCTGCATTGCTGATTCAGTAATAAATGATCTTTGGGAACCTGTGTCTAATAGTGCCCGTAAAATAACGTGATCATTGTTCGCTAGTTGAATTTGAACAAGCGCTGTAGCTAACAATACGTGCTTTTGCTTGTTAGCAACCGTGTAATGGCTATGCATTACGTGTGTTGGTGACTTATGGATTTCTGTCATATCCATGTGCAGAAGTGTATTATGTTTTTTTGCACACATCTTGCACCCTCGTTTTGTGGGACATTGTACTGCTCTGTGTTTTGGGCTGAGACAATTGAAACACAACTTATTTGTATTTACGAAATCTCTGCGCTCTATTACGCTCGCTTGTTTGAGCATTTGGCATTCAAACAATTTGTGCGACATCTTACAGAACAGGCAATTCATCGACTTTGTTTCGACCTTAACTGTATTCACTCTGACTTGTTGTCTTGATGATTTCAGCTTGAGTTTCGTTGGTGACAAAGCTTCAAGCATTGCAAATCGTTGTTTCAAAAAATCCAAGAACTGTCCCAGTGTTGGAATGGCTTTCGTATCGCTGATGTGTTTTTGCCACTCCTTCTGAGACTCCTCATCTAGCTTTTGGTTAAGAATGAATACTACCAAAAGATCGAACGAGTTTGCTTCCAAAGTCTTCATACTGGCAAGGAGCTGGTTCACAGTATCCAGCATCAACCGAAGTCCGGAAGACTCGTTCTCTTGAGAACACTTGATGTTCCAGAGCCGTTGCATCATCTCCTATGAGATGAGACTGGGGTTATCGTACCGCTCACATAAAAGCTCCCATGCTGGCTCGTAATTCGCCTCAGTGATACTGAGGTGATTGATCAGCTGTTCTGCTTCGTCACGCACCGAATTCCGAAGATATTGCAGTTTTTGAACTGCAGTCAAATGTGCATTCTCATGCACCATGCTTCGGAACAAATCACGAAACGCCAACCACTTGGTGTATGAGCCATTGAATGTTGGAATCCGAATTCTTTCCAACTTGAGGGATTCTGGAACCTCAGAAGTCGCTGGTGCTCCAGTTGACGTAGAACTTTCCTTAAGTTCGTCTATTTTTTGTTTAAACACCACGAGGTAACTGAAGACGATTTCTTCCAGTTTTTTCGTATTGTTCCCCGTAGCATTTCGCTTCCTTCTCCATTTCTGCCAACTCCTGAACGGTTGCAAAATGGTTCTGCTCGCATTTTGCCCATGATGATTCCAGACGCTCCAATCGGCTCTGAAAATAAATAAGGTTGTGACGAGCCTCACCATCCTTCTTATAATTGCTGATCACCCTCTGGACTTGCTTAATGTTGAGCTCCTGCTGCTGGTACGCCATGATAATCCGGTTCGAAGGACCAATGATTTGTTACTTTGTTAACAATTAAAATGCAAGATTCTGTTCGTTATGTTGAACAATGAATGATTTATTTCTTTCAAACTTGAACATTTATATGTTTCTACAAATCTTGACTCAACATTAATTTTGTCGTAAATAAACAAATAAGCGGAACAACTGGGTTAATAAATTTAGGTTGATACCAAAACAAATGTCATCAAAACATGTTCGCAATAATTCCGACTTATTGACCCATTTACGAAAATTTACATTATAGTGCAGGTTTGACCATGAAGTATTCAATACCCATGCTCTACATTAAACTTGCACTTCGCACTTCGTGTACATATTATTCTTATATTAGTCTTATATTAACCGTGCGCGTAACAATAATATTGCACGTGGCCACTTAGAAGGAAGTGCGAAAGAATTGATGTCGAGATTTTTTTTTTTTAGATTATCAAAGATGAATTTCAAGATCGTTTGCATTATGAAAGAATGAATATCGAGAATTGTTTATAAGTATTATCGAAATTGTTTAAAATATGAAGACGAAAGTCAAGACACTTTATAATTCAATGAGTAAGAAAGTTAATGATATAATTATTTTGATTAAAAAGAACATGCCTTTTCCATTTCATATTCTAAAGAAATACCTAACGAGAATTATTTGTTTCATCTCACTAGTATAAATACCTGAAAGAGTTTAGCAGTAAGTTTCAGTTTGTGGAAGAAATTTAATAAGTCCACATCTCTGGGATTTTATTATTCAAAAGCCCATATCTATCATTCCATAGTCTAATAAGCGATCTCTATTTCCGCGTAAGTATATTACATTCTCACACCTATTTAAATTGCCTCATATTGTTTTTATTATTTTGCTGAATGCTTAATATTTTTCCAAGCAAATTTGTTTGCGATCGTTGCTACCTGACCTAATTAAATCTATTGCACATTGAATATGGTGCTTAATCAATAATTTGTAATTATTCAATATGATCATACATTAAGGTAAATTATAAATAGAGTTGAACGGTTAGTCGTTAGTTTTGTTGCTGTCAACACTCCCTAAAGTGCTTACACTTCATTTTTACCCGAACCTTAAAAATCTCTATAACAATGAACTTTATGCTATCTCAATATAATTGAAATGATTTCAATTTAATTGAAGCATTACAAAGCCAACTTGCAGACTTCTCGTCTATTGGGCTAATGAAAAATATGTAGGTAGGCATGTACATCACTGTGTATTAGTTTTTATAGAAAGATGATGCATTCAGAAATCATTATCTCATGAAGGGACCCTAGTACACAAATATACATCACTTAAACACATACAACATTTTATTTATTCAGTTTTACCAAAAAATCTATTCGCTGATCGTATAAGAAAATTATATCTAACAATCATATCTAACAAAGTATTTGTTACTATATTAACAAACTCATTATTTTCCTACACGGAATACACTTTCAATGTATCTACACTTAGCCAAATATTCATGCCCCATCATCATCCCATATACATAATTAAAAAATGATCTTTCCCTTAAAAAAACCAGCCAATCTTTCTCTTTATACCAGAATTCTATATATTCTTTTGAACCTTAGGTTCTTGGATATAAACTCAATCAAATAACCAACTATTTGATCCACGTCTTTGAGATTGTAGATAGTGAATTGGTCGACTCTTAAGGAGACTGGTGGCCGCTGGATCCTTTTAGGGACTCGCATGCCTACTGGGCAGCAAGATCGTCGAGGACTAGCGCGACCACTGCACTTATGGAGACCCAACTCACTATATTTAATCCTTAACGGAAGATATTAATTTCAAAATATTATTTCCAAAACCTATCCATGATTCACTCAAGTAGAACTTTACACCATCCAGCAAAACATCACAACATTGATGTGGAGCAGATTGGGAAGGAGATAGCTCAATTTTCTTCCTTGCTGATTTAGTCACGATGCAGAGCTGGTTTGTTTTGAGTTTCCTTTCTCTCGTGGATTGTAGAGATTTGACAGATTTTGCTTTGTGTCCTACTGATCGGCGGATTGATGATATGGGCTAGCCTCATAAACTACATTATATATATATATGTATATATATATATATATATATATATATATATATATATATATATATACATATATATATATATATATATATATTTATATATATATATACATATATATATATATATATATATATATATATATATATATATATATATATATATATACATATATATACATATATATATATATATATATATATATATATATATATATAGATATATATATATATATAGATATATATATAGATATATATATAGATATATATATATATATATATATATATATATACATATATGTAGATATATATATATATTTATTTATTTATTTATTTACTATTACTATTATTCAACAGATAAAATCCAATTACTGAATATAGAAAATATCATATACAAATAATTCACTAACGAGAGAATGAAAAAAAATGAACAAAATAATAATGAAATGATAATGATACAAAATAAAGAACAAAAATAAACAAAATCAAAGTGAAAAAGTACAAATTCAAAATAAGAAAAATAGAGAAAAAAAAGAAAAGGAAAAAAGACTACATTGAACTAGTAGTTCGCAAAACATTATGTTTCAGAAAAGTTTTAAATGCATATAAAGTCAGCGGCAGAGGACCAAACTGCAGATCATTATGTTGCCTCAGTAATCGCAACAGCGGAGAATAAAAAAAGATATCAGTGCGCGCAAATGGCACACTAAACTCAAACGAAGAGCGGGTGCCATGCACTGCAACACGGACAGAAACGTGGCTGCTGATATCTGAATCTACCAACTTATAAAATAATTTGAAGAGTAGGCACTCATCCAGGAACAGTCTCCGTGATTCGAGGGAAGGGAGATGAAGGAACGACAGACGATCACTATAAGGACGATAAGGAAGCTGAAATTTGTAAAACAGGGTGCGAGTAAATCTGCGTTGAACCGACTCCAACGCAGTATTTAAGTATACAAAACGAGGACACCAAACTTGACAGCAATATTCAAGGATACTACGTACAAAGGAGAGGAAAAGGTGTACACAGGTGGAGATATTAACGAAAGCTTTAGAGGATCTAATAATAAAACCGGATAGTTTAGAGGCCCTGGCGGTAATATAAGAAATATGCTTATCAAATTTGAGCTTAGGATCAAATATTACGCCAAGATCTCTAAAATTATCAACGACATTAAGAGGAAAGCCACAAACAGAGTAGGAGAACATCAAAGGTGAAATTTTCAAAGAGAAAGACATTTTGTGACATTTCACGATGTTCAAAGTGAGAGCATTGGAAACGCACCAAGTCTGTAGGCTGTTAAGATCGTTTTGTAAAACCATACAGTCATCTTGTGACTCAATCACTCGAAACATCTTGAAATCGTCGGCATACAAAAGACAAGAAGAATGGATTAAAGGAGGGAGATCGTTTATGAACAAAAGAAAGAGAAGAGGACCAAGGATAGATCCCTGCGGAACACCTGATGCAGGATAAAAAGGAATTGAAGAGGAGGAATTAACAGTTACAATACAGGTACGGTCGAGGATGTAAGAGTTGAACCAGGAAAGAAGAGAACCAGCAATGCCATCGTACCTTAGCTTTTGAAGAAGGAGGCTATGGTTGACGGAGTCAAAGGCTTTGGAAAAGTCGGTATAAAGTACATCAACCTGCTTCTGATGGTCAAGAGCGGATGCGACCGTGTGTGTGAAGGAAAGAAGGTTGGTTAAAGTGGATTTACCTTTGACAAAACCATGCTGCTCATGAGCGAGAGTAGGCTGGATAAAGGAGTAGACCCGCTTGTAAACCACTTTTTCAAAGATCTTGCTAAAGCAAGGAAGAAGGGAAATGGGACGATAGTTTGAGACGCATGTACGATCACCGGCTTTATGTATAGGAAAGATGTTGGCAATTTTCCAGCGAGAAGGAAAAGAGCCAGAAGATATACTTAAATTGAACAAGATAGAAAGAGGGACGCACAGAGATGATGAAAGAGATTTAGCCAGGATATTTGGAATACCGTCGGAACCACTAGCGGTATTGGCATCGATATCGTTCAACAGAAGTTCAATTTCAAGAGGGTTCGTTCGAAATGAGTGCAATTTAGGAGAGGATGTGGAGGGAAGAATTGAGGAATTAGAAGAAGATTGTTGTGAGAAAAAAGTGGAAAAGTAAGAAGCAAAAAGCTCACACACTTCTTGTGGATTGGAGGCAGCTGTATCACCCAAGTGCATACCATTGGGGATACTAGGACTATTTTTCAAGGAACGGATGAATGACCAAAAGGATTTCGGGTGATTGGTTCTAATTGATGCTTCAACGCCAGCAATGTAGGAGCGCATCGCCTGCCTGACAACTTCTTTCGCTTTAGAGCGAAGATCCTTATACAAAAGAAGGTCAACAGGTGAACCTGATCTTTTATATAAGTAACGAGCTGCATTTCTGGCTTCAAGTGCGATTGAAACTTCACCGCTGAACCATGGAGCATCGTTCGGTTTATTAGGACGACTAGTTGGGGTGAATAGTGGAATAAGGTTAGATAGGAAGTTATACAACTTGCACAGAGCATCATCAACGTCAAGGCCACGAAAAAAAGAAAACCAGTTAATTCTATTTATTTCAGTTGCCATGCCGGTGAAGTCAGCCCTATGAAAGTTGAAACGTAATAAGGATGGGACTTTATTCCTCATAGAACGAATATTAGAAATTTCCAGAATAATAGGGGGGTGATGAGAATCAGGAGGAACATAAGGAAAGAGAGCAGTGCTTAAAGAAAGTGATGATTTTGGGATATTGGACAAAGCGAGATCCAGAATTCTATTGCTGGCATTTGGTATATTGTTGAGCTGAGAGAGGGAACAAAGTGAGAGAAACGAAGACGTTATTAAAGAAACACTACTAGTCGAGATGATAACCGAATAGTCAACATCCCAATCTAGAGTAGGGAGATTAAAATCACCACATAGCAGAACGTAAGCGGTGGGAAAATGACTGTTAAGGTAAGAAGAGAGTTCCGCCAGGAATTGTTCATAAATCGACAGAGGAAGGTTACAGGGTATATATATCGAAGCGACGACTAGGGTTTTGGCAGAAGGCAAGGAAATACGCACGAAAATACACTCAACAGGAGGACAGAAAGGAGCATCACGACAGAGTGTTCCATTGAGTGCCTTATTAATACCGATGAGAACACCTCCACCATCGGATTTACCGCTATTCAAACGGTCTCTGTCTTTACGGAAAACCGTGTGGTCAGAGAAGATTTCCGAATCGAAGATATCAGCAGTAAGCCAGGTTTCTGTAAGACATATTATGTCGTCCGAAGCTAAAGTGGCAGAGAGCCTGAACTCATTAGTTTTGGTCCTCAAACCGCGGACATTTTGATAGTAAAGTCTTAATCCTAAGTTCTGGAGCTCCTTGCTCCTCTCGGATGAAAATTTTTACGAGGAATTCTGGTGAATTCTTTGACCAGAACACCAGGAGGCCAGAAGTCCTTTCGTAGAAGCTCGTTGATGCCAGCAGAGACAGTTATGCGGAACGACGCCACTTCCTGGTTTGGTAAGTTGTCAGGCGTCAGTTTTTTGCAGACCAGAAGTGGTGGCATGTAGCCAAGCTTAGCAGCTGCAAATTGTTTAATTGTCTCGGCTGAAGTATTGTAGTCTAAGCGGGATATGAAGACTTGCAGTGGTGGACTCACCACTTTAACGTGGGGAAGTGCACCATTTGGCCCAGAAAATTCGACATGCACACTGGGTCGAATTTGAGGAACTACATGCGTGGCTGTAACGTCGGTACGAGGTGCGGAAGTGGTGGGAATGTCCAATAGTAATAGCGGTGAGGTAGGAGGTCGATCGCGAGGCTGTTGCTGCGGCTGATGTTCATTAAAAATAGGTTGCGGCGATTGCAGTGAAAGTGATTGCGGAGCTTGGGCACGAGATTTGCTCATGTTCCGAGTCGTGACTCCAGCAGGAGATTTCGGAGCATCAACTCTGTCAGTTATTTCACCAGAATCAACAGACACAGCCGTATCCAGCAGTGGTTGGAGGCTTTTTAGAGTAACATTGACTATCTCTTCAGAAGCAATAAGTGTTTTAGCAACATCCTCAAGACATTGCTTAGCAGCACGTAATTTACTCACATAATGCGCCATAGAAGATGAGCGGCAGCAACTGCAGAACCAATACAGCCCAGCAGTATCGTTAAGCGCGTCCCCAATACGTCCCGAGAGGCCCACGCAACCAGCGTGAAAAGTTTTTCCGCAGAAACCCGAACAGATCACATAAGGTACATTTTCGGATTTAGTGGCGCAAGGAGTAGCACTGCACTGGATCATTGTAAAGCGATAATTCAACGATTCGAATTCAACGAAAATAGAACACTCAGGAAAACTGCGTAATGGCGCGAAAAGTGTGTAAAATAAAACAATCTATCGCAGTAAAGCGCGCAAAAGAAAATATGTTAAAAAGCAATTACCAACGGTAAATTTGCAGAGTAACTCACGGATAAATCTTAAGAATAAGAATATCGAGGAGGCACTGAACCGACACTCAGGAAAACTTTGTAATGGCGGAAAAAGTATTGTTAAGAACACAGACAGTGCAAAGCGCGAAGAGGAAATGACGGAATTGTTTAAGCAAAGCAAAAAGAAAGACGGAGCAAAGGTACACGATGTGGACACTTGTCAAACTCGCTTTATTGAATATATATATATATATATATATATATATATATATATATATATATATGTATATATATATATATATATATATATATATATATATATATATATATGTATATATATATATATATATATATATATATATATATATATATATATATATATATATCGTGGGTCCATAGCGTTGAAACAATACTGGAAGATTACAGCATTGTGCGCGATAAGCCTTTATACAGAGCAATCTTTCGCCACATAAGACAAGAAGTAAGAGAGCCACCAGATGCTGCCCTAATTTCTTACAATATGTTTGATGAAGATTGGTCGAGTATAAAAGACTGTCTATCGTTGCATTATGCCGACAAACGAGACATTCGTAGCTTGGAGCATCAGTTGTATTCTGTGTTTCAGGGAAATAAAAGCGTTGATGAGTTCTACGCTGCTATAAACCATCAGCTTTCTCTTCTCATAAATAAAATTAAGACTGAGGATCATTCGCCGAAAACAATTACTGCATTGACACAAAGTTACAGGAACAGAGTTTTTGATGTCTTTATAAGAGGCATAAATGGCGACCTTTTTAAAACATTTGTCATTCAGAGACCTCAGATGCTTTCAGAAGCTTATTCTTCCTGTTTGGAGCTTCAGAACCTCAGTTGCCGAATAATATTGGGAACCCAATGTCTTCTCCTGTAAACCAGATATTTAGCTCTCCTTTTGCTTTAGACTCAGCCAACGCGCCTACAGCAAATCAGCGGTTGACTACAAACAAGCGTGAGAAATTCATCACCATGACGCTTCCGGAGAAAAGTAAGGTAGTCACTAAACATGAATTGCGCTCTAAAGCTACGGTCAGACATCGCTACTTTTTGCGCTGCGCAGCACAAAAAACTGCGTTGGCAGAAAGTAGCGATGTGTGATCAATGTAGAAACCTTGAAAACTGCACCTGCAGCCAGACTGCGGTCGCAGCTTGCAGCTTAATAAGGAGCGATGTATGAAGAGCTTTTCAATGAGTTGCAAGTGCAGCAAAAAAATATTGGTTTGGTTGAAACTTTGGTGCGGCTGCGTCTGCAGCTTTTCGTTTTGTTATTGCCGATTCAATTAGTGCCTTGAGAAGTGTCCGCATTGTGTGTACGGTAGTGATAGCAATTTTAATATTTTTTACGAAATTTCAAAATTTGTAAATGGTGGAATATTAATTTTGTTTAACCAAATAGGAAATGGCTAAATACAATTGGACGAAAGATACAGTTCACAAACTATTATCTTTGACTGAAGGAAGAGCATTTTTAAGCATTTTTAACTAAGAGAAGTTATGGGCGATACGGTTTATTCTAATTATAAGTCTATGCTATAGCTATGTTGCAAAATCGAACTTAAATATTAAAAACTGATGAATAAAATTTATGTAAATCATTCTATTCTAATGTTTCAAAACAAATTTGTTTAAATTTGTTTAGATAATTGAAGGAAGAGAATCGTTCACTTAGGCTTATTGATTTTCTCACCCAAGTGTCTTTTTTCTTTATTAAAGGAGTCACCAGTTGTAAAAGTTCATCAAAATCACTACCCGATATTCTCAAAAAGTTTTTATAAAATGCTTGGTCACCTAAACGCAAATCATTTAACAATGCACAGCTCCTCAGTGTTCTCTATTTGCGATCCACGTGCTTTTCTTTTTTACTTTTCTTTTTTCGTTATTTAAAATTATAACTAAACAAGCCGCAGCCAACGGATCATCGAAATACATACTAACATAGCTGGTTGAAACTTCATAACAAACTAAATAGTAAAATACTGCAACAGAGGTTGCGCGCAGCAAAAACTGCGAGTTATGTGTGAACACCTTTGCAGTTTTCTTCGCAAGAAGTTGCAGCTACCCGGTTGCGCACAGTAAAAGTAGCGGGTTGCACCCACTATGTGTGAACAGAGTTAGCAGTTTTTGCTTCTGCAACCTAAAAACTGCGCAGTAAAAGTAGCGATGTCTGACCCAAGCTTAACTGTCTCAAACTTGGACACCCTGTTAAGACTTGCAACTCAAGATGCTACCTTAAATGCGATAAAAGACACTATACGCTACTGCATCAGGATAAAGAACTACGAAGAAGACACCAATTAGTGCACAAGCATTAACAATGCATCTTTCAGTAAAAGAAACCTCTGATTATGTATTCATCGGAATGGCCATAGTATACGTGATTGATTCAAAGGATTAATCAGTTTCAGCAAGAGTTATGCTTGACTCTGGCTCCCAATTAAGCCTTATAACAGAAAGGCTTTACATAAGATTAGGAATCAGCAGTACAGCAAGTATTCAAGTCATCATGAGCATTGGAAATATCAACCGGAACTTGAAGAATATGTCAAAACAGTCACTCGGTTTTGACATATTCTTCAACCCATTGTTGAAGACTCAAACCAGTGAAATCGGATTACTAAATATTTTCTGCTTATTTCGTGTGTTCAATCAACCCACTAGCAAGTCGTGTATACGGCGGCGCCCGATCGCGAAAATCTAAGATTCCCCAACAGCCTTTCTTTTGTGTTTTCATGGTTTCATATATAAAGAACGTTGCAGCAGCTCCCTAGAGTAGGACGAAACAATTTTTCAGCATATAGCGCCACTAGTGACATCTAGTTGCAACTAGTAATATATACACACATTTAAAAATCAAATGGAATTATGAATTATTTTGTCTCTACTGCTATGATTAAATGTAGGTATACTAAAACACTGGAATTAAGAATATACAAATTGAAATCATGTATCAAAAATAAACTAAATATTGTTTCTGTCTAGTCATCAAATAGATCTAACTTGAAATACTGAATCAATTGATCACACGGTATGCACATTCCGCACATCTCAGCTTAAAATAAATGCATTCAATTAAAATATTCCATAGCATAAACTCCAATGCATGTAATTCTAGCTAGCATATGCAACACAATCTTTTTCCGCATATTTTTGTATTTAACATTCCCATCATTGTAATTATTGCTTACCTAGTGTCTATCAATAACAACACACTGTTCAATGTATCTAAAGGCAAATTAGGTAAAGTTTCGAGTAAACATTTTTTACTACTTAAAGAACTAGATTGTAAGGCAATTTGTCAGTACAGTTCGACACGTAATTAAAAACGTTTCTCGACTAAATAATTGTTTCTTTAAGATTCAAACTGAAAATGGCGCCATGAAATCATACATAAAAACTTATGGGAAAGGAAATACACGAGAATTCGCCAACTTTATAGTGAAGCGAAAGTGGAGACCAGGCCGCCATTTATTGTGTGAATTTAATTATGGGAACCATGAAATTTTATTCAATTTCAGTTAAAACATTCAATATGTTACTCATTTGATAATATGTTACTCATTTGATAATCAATGAAAATTAAATTCACCAATTTCTGAGATAAGAATATAAGAGGTTTAAATAATAATAAATTCGGATTTAATGATTATCATGAATGTGGAGAATTTCCCCACTCAAGTTGGAGAACAAAAAAACACAATAAAAGACAGAGATCTATTTGCGATTAGGCTCAGCTGAAGCAACACATTCTGGAACGAATTGTGCTTGAAATATGCTAATTGTTTCTTCCTATCTTTCTACTAACCTTTTCTTCCGGAATTTCGAAAAGGTGTAAACACATGCCGATAAGGCTATTTTTACAGAACATTCAAATTCCAGCTTACTCACTTGTAGAGCTTAATAAAACATAAGAAGTGTAGTGAATTAAGCCGATAAGAAACCACACGTGCATTAAAGTTTGTGTAGTAATAATGTACGGTACACCAAGAAACTACCGTTTCGTATGATATGATTGATATGCTACAAAGCTCACAAATCATACAATATACAAACGGTAATTTTAATCCCGTACCAATTTGATAAAGAAATATTTGTGATTGAGTGAATTTCATTGAAATTGTAAATTTAAGTAATTGTTGTAATTTTTTTGGTTATATGAAGTTGAATTTATTTGCAATAAAGTTTTGTGTGAATAAGGAACTGAGTGATATTTTCATACCGCTACACACCTCAATTATTTCTTATTCAAGGATACTATTTCTGTGCATTGGTGCATAAAATTTGTGGAACATTTTTTAGTGGTTCCATCCAGGAAAATTTTGTGCATTGTGTACAGTTGCGGACCATTTTTTGGTGGTTCCATCCAGGAATCGCTTAGCTTATTCAATCTGACATTGCAAATAGATTCAAGGTTCATAAAATAAAATCATTCAATTGTTCAATATGGTAGAATTAAAGTCATTGTTGCTCAAAGAACACACTTTGAGAGCACGGCTGGAAAAGGTGATTGAAAGTGGAAACAACACACACCGGGAGCAGTGCACACAGGGCTTCTACGAAGCAAAATCAGAGAAAATCAAGAAACTATGGGCAGAATATAAACTGTTAGATGAAAAAGTACACGAGATTTTAAGTCAAGACACGTCAGAAACATCTCACACATACAGTTCAGATGATAACTACACCAAGCTAAAAACAAAATATTGTCTGTACCTGGGAACAATATTGGACGAATTGCGACCACATGCTGCACTTACGGATTCAACACACCTGTTTCCACACCACACAATGATCGAGCATGAAGAAAATGTGTTACCGAAAATGCCACTACCTAAATACGATGGTAATTATGATCAATGGAAATCGTTTCGTGATGTATTCGTAGCAATGGTACATACGAACCCGAAGTCAAAGTTAGTACAAAAATTGTACTACTTAAAAGCATCACTGACGGGCGAAGCAGAAAGATGGCTACGTCATGTTTCACTTACCAACGAAGATTACCTATTTGCATGGGAAAAACTGACAGAAAGAGTCGAGAACAAAAGAATTTTAACCAATCATCAACTTAAAATATTAACCACTCAACCAAAACTAGCATCAGAAACGGCTAATGGTTTAAAATCGCTCATCAACACTACTGAAGAGTGTTTGCAGCAATTACGAAGTTTGCAAGTGGATACGTCCACGTGGGATATCATGTTAATACACATGCTAACACAAAAATTACCAATCACAGCACTCAAGTTATGGGAAGAAGAATTAGGCGCATCCAAGGAGCTACCAAGATACCTTCAATTCATACAACGCTAAGGGTCCTAGAAGCAATAGCAGATACAATAGTCCCCAAGACAAGTCAAACGCGGGATTCTCATAAACAAACGACCAAGTCACATTACGCAATCCAAGCCACAAAATGGTCGGCTTGTGATCAGGTACTTAGCCTACAAATGTGTATAAAGTACCAAGGGACGGATACAACTAAAAGACGAAGGCTGGTTATATCATAGGACGAAGTTTTAACTGTTCGTCAAACAAATATACAGTCAAGGATTGTCTAAGCAAGTTCAAGTGTGTCAAATGCAAACAAAGGCATCACACAATGTTACATGACAACACAAAAGACGATCATTCGTTACACGCTAAGAAGGAAAGTCAATTCAAAACAATTTCAAAGCAGCACTCAATGTCAAGGGATAGTAACCATACTTCAAGCAATTCAAATTCTGGGCCCAGTTAAAGTGAAACACAAGTCACTCACAATCACTTCACATGGGAAACTTCTCATGCGTTACTATCCACAGCATTAGTCATTGCTCAAACAGAGCACGGGAAACAAGTTACATTAAGGTGTTTCATAGACACAGGATCGGAAGCATCATTCATAACACAAGCAGCGTGTAAAAAACTGCAAGCAGTGTGCAAACCAGCTTCAGTAAAAGTCTTAGGATTAAACATGAGCAACACGGGTCAATCCAACAAACAAGTCAAATTAACCCTACGCTCATATGGAAAAAATCAAACTTCTATCGAAGAAAACTTCTTCGTTATACGAAAAATCACTGGTGATCTACCAAGTAGAATCATCAACACAACAGGTTGCCAACATCTCAACAAATTGGAGCTAACAGATCCACCATTTTGGAAACCGAATAGAATTGACGCCTTACTAGGGGCTAAGGTGTACAAGAAGGTATTATTCCACGCTCAGATGCTGTCCCGACAGCAATAAAAACTATATTCGGTTGGATTTTGCTCGGAAAGGCTGAAAATATTTATAAACGCACCACAAATGCATTTATGATCACAACAGGAACATTGGACAAACAAATTAGAAAATTCTGGGAAGTAGAAGAAGTTCAAACTAAGCCAGTTCTAGCACCAGAAGAAGCTCTATGTGAAGAAATATTTCAGAATACTCACAAAAGGCTAACATCAGGCAGGTATCAAATCAAATTACCATTTCAACATGATACGATACCAACATTAAGGCAATCAAGGCAGCAAGCCATTAGAAAATTTGAAACACTTCAAAAACAATTCATGAAAAACTCAGTATTCGCAAATGAATATGGCAAATGCCTGGATGAATACATACATTTAAATCATATGGAAGAAGTAAATCTCCCAGATGATAGTGAACTGCATTATTACATTCCTCACCATGCAGTTTTCAAGGACAGCACTACTACTAAACTACGCGTAGTATTCGACGCATCAGCAAGAACAACAAATGGCAAATCATTAAACCAAATGTTGTTAAAGGGTCCAAACATACAGCCAACATTATATATGACACTGTTGAATTGGAGAAAGTACAAATATGCTTTAAATGCGGACATTGAAAAGATGTATCGGATGATTGAGATACACCCTGAACATCATACGTTTCAGCGCATAGTATGGCGACATCCCAAGACTGGAAGGCAGTTTTTGAAAACTTTTATGTCGACGATGTTTTGACTGGCGCTGACACAATAGCACAAGCTATGGAGTTGCAACAGCAACTAATTCAAATGATGAAATCAGCGGGGTTCAACTTGCGAAAATGGGCAAGTAACGATAACCAATTGCTACATCACTTACCACCAGAACATGTAGAACTTCAAATCGTCTTGACCTTCGCAGATGCAGAAGCCATTAAAACGTTAGGAATCAAATGGTATCCTAAGAGCGATAATTTTGTGTTTTCATTCAAACCATTGCCCAAGTCCAAGTCACGACAAAAAGAAGTATCTTGTCAGGAATCGCCTCATTATACGATCCTCTAGGTTGGTTGGCACCTATCATTATTGAGGCAAAACTTCTCATGCAAATGTTATGGATCACTGGAACAGACTGGGATAATATAGTATCCAAATCAGTACAGACACACTGGGAAAATTTCATAGACAATCTGAAACTGTTAGAAAATCTTTCAATTCCAAGATGGGTATCATATTCATCAGGTGCGCAGATTCAAATACATGGTTTTTGTGATGCATCATCAAGAGCATACGCAGCAGCCATATATATTCGTGTAGAACAAGAAAATGGTGTTACTACAACACACTTACTGACCTCCAAAACGTGGGTTGCACCAATCAAGCCGACAACAATTCCAAGACTGGAATGAAATGGCGCATTATTATTGGTACGATTAATGAAAACAGTAGTCCAAGGAATGCAACTTCAAGACACCCCAATCTATGCCTGGACTGACTCGACGATCGTACTGCATTGGATAAAGCAGCATCCATCAAGATGGAAGTATCTACAACACATCATGCAACAATTCTGTAATTCGTGGTCTCAGGAATATTTGAATCAATTACAACATCATCCAAAATGGTTGAAACCACTTGATAACATTAAAGAAGGGCAAATCGTTCTACTGCGGATTGAAAACACGTCACCGACACACTGGCCAATGGGGATAATTGAAGAAGTATATCCAGGCGCAGATGGATTCGTTCGTGTAGTACGAATACGAACAGAATTAAATACTTTCACCAGACCTATCAACAAGATTTGTCAATTACCAATCAGCAACTCTTAATACTAAACCATTACGTTGTATTACGTAATTCAGGCAAACGACACAAATGCAGATCACTCCACACACGCATCCAGTGTTTACTGATCCCATTAATATAAATGGAAAAATCATAAAAGACGTACAAAAGCTGCGACCGACGACAACCGTCCAGGAATTTCAAGTGCGATTGGACAACTCAGTCCAAAGGTTCGTGACCAGGGAAGCCGTCGACATCTTCTTGCCCAGCAGACTATTGAAAAAAATCAACTTGGAAGAAATTCAAAAGCGACGCAATAAGGAGAAAACTATAAAGTTACCTGACCGATACCAGGCGGTACTAAAGGTAAGAGCGGATGATACGCTAACGTTTCACCACTACCATAAGCGCGGCATCCAGAAAATTCGAAATCGGTTGAATGCAAGCATTCAACAGGGGGGACTATGCTGCAGCAACTTCTCAAAATAAAACAAAACAATTTTTCAACACAGTTGCAATTAGTATTATATGCATATCACTGAAATATAGTCTTAATTAAAGGTAAAATTATGTATTAAAAAATAAACTAAATATCGTTTGTTTGTTTTTTTTTTCAAACTGAAATTGGCGCCTCAAAATCATACATAAAAACATATGGGAAATGAAATACATGAGAATCCGCCAACTTTATAGTAAAGCGAAAGTGGAGACCAGGCCGCCATTTATTGTGTGAATAAAATTATGGAACCATGAAATTTTATTCAAATTCAATTAAAATTATTCAAATATTATGTTATTCAGTTTATAATCAAGGAAAATTAATCTCACGAATTTCTGAGATAACAATATCAGAGGTTCAAATAATAATAACGTCAAACTCAATGATTATCATAAATGTGGAGAATTTCCCCACTCAAGTTGGAGAACAGAAAAACGCAATAAAAGGCAGAGCCAACTCGACAATCGTTGTATTTGCGATTAGACTCATCGAGGCAACATATTCTTCAAGGTATTGTGCTTTAAAATGCTAATTGCTTCTTTCTCTCTTCTTACTAACCGTTTCATAAGGAATTTCGAATAGGTGTAAACACATGCTGATAAGGCTATCTTTACACAACATTCAAATTCCATCGTACTCACTTATAAAGTTGATAAAACATAAGAAGTGTAGTAAATAAGACAATAACACGTGTAGTAAAGGTTGTGTAATACTAATGTACGGTACACCCAGAAAGTACCGTTTTGTATGGTATGTTGATATGCTACAGAGCTCATAGAACATACAATATACAAACGGTAATTTTAATCCCGTACCATTTTGATATTTGTGATTGAGTGAATTGTATTGAAATTGTAAATTAAGTTATTGTTGTAATTTTTTGGTTAAATGGAATTGAATTTGTTTGCAATAAAGTTTGTATGCATAAGGAACTAAGTGATATTTTCATACCGCTACACACCTCAATTATCCTGTATTCACGGATACAATTTTTGTGCATTGGTGCATAGGTTGTGGAACATTTTTCCGTGGTTCCATCTAGAACAATTTGGTGCATTGGTGCATAAATTTGTATATATATATATATATATATATATATATATATATATATATATATATATATATATATATATATATATATATATATATATATATATATATATATACTGTCTAATGTCATCAATAAAATAGAGAAAATCCTAAATAAATAAAGACTTGTTATTCATAATTTTGCATACATTTTGTTACATGTAGACACTCCTTTATGTACTTAATATTATTTGATTGTTGAATATTTAACAACTTGCACCCACAATTGAATTGTATACGCATCACCATCTAGCCCAAGTGAATTCGAACCTATCGTAAACAATGCAAGTCGTTGCAGTAAAATTTGCAATAGAAGATCGTGGATAAATGTTTAGGTAATTGGATCATTTCGAAAACAATTACATCTGCTATGTAAGGTTCGTACTAAGTGTCGCGAGTAAGAATAGGGTATCGAATTCACTTGAGCTGATGATGCAAGAAATGCACAGACCTTAGGTCAGCGTAATTGCACTGGATGCAATCGTGGGAATGCAACTCAAGGTAGTTGTTATAATTAAGAAAGAGTTTCATGTAATTCAGTTGTTCATTAATCGAAGAAGTAAGAGCTAATAAATAATAAAGTTCAGTTTTAAGACAAGTTTTAGATTGTTGTTCGTGGATCGGTAGTGGATAACATAAAAGACATAATAGACGGTGACTTATCTGTTCTTCGGTTGTGGATCGATTGTGTATCGAAACACACAAATTGCGACTGAATAGCTTTGCATCTAGGCGACCGCACAGCGGCAGAATAAAATAATTCTGTCGCAGAATAAAAATTTTCTGGTGACCCCGACGTGATTAGTGACACGTGAAAACAATGGAAAGTCTAGCAGTGGCACAGATCAGTAGTGGTGAACGCATTCGAAAGGCGTTCATCAATTTCAAGAAGGATGGCCTTCATCGACGGACAGCTGAATACATCAGTAAGCGGCTGAAACAATTGGAACTCGAGTGGACCCAATTCAACGATCGCCATGAGGAAATTCAACAACTAGGCGATGAGATCAAAGACCATGCTTACTTCAGAGAAGGTCTTTACGATCAAGTTGAGTCCATATATCTGGAATATAAGTCAGCTTTGCAAGCTTCCGACAACGCGAATATGACAGAAGTCAATCAACCAACTCCTGCTCAGTCAGACATAACACAGGCAACCATGGCTCTTGAATCACTGCAGCGGCGAATCCGGCAACAAGGAGCTGCTATGGCTGCAATGAGACAGATGTTAGCCAGCACCGACGCCGACTTAACTGCAAGTCAATCTTTAGCCTATTTCAAACAAGGGATGACCATGATTCGAGAAAATTGGAGAATGATTTTCGAACGTCATCTTGAAATTATGGGTGAATCATCAACATTGGACTACCAAACCGAGTCCTTTTTCCTGCTAGAGAGGCAGGTGCAGCAAGAATTAACCAAGTTACAGGAGCGATTAGATGACCAGCTTCCAAGTTCACCCGTGACAGCTGAGACGGGTGGTTACGCCACAACTGGTTCAATAAATCTGCCAAAAATTAATCTTCCGACATTCAACGGAGATTATTTACAATGGATACAATTCCACGAGCTCTACACAGAACTCATTCATAATCAATCAATACCGAAGGCTCAAAAGATGTTTTATTTGATGAGCAACATCTCAGGAGAAGCCCGAGTATTAATAAAGCATTTGTCCATCAGCGACCAAGGCTATGATACTGCGTGGAACATACTGAAGGCCAGATATGCAAACACACGATTACTCGTAAATTCAGTAATTCAAAGGCTACTGTCCCAGCCATCGATGAATATGGAAAGGGCAGGGTCAATTCGAGCACTGCATGACACAACGAACGAGTGCATGCAAACCCTAAGGAATCTCGGGATTCCAGTAGAACAATGGGATGCTATTGTGGTCTATCTTATCCTTCAAAGATTAGACAACAACACTCGAGCTCAATTCGAGCAGCAATTAACGTCACCTCGGGAGGTGCCTTCCTTGAAGCAACTATTGAACTTTTTGGAAATACGATTCCAAGCACTGGAAACACTGAGTTCGAATAAAACCAGCTCCATGGTTAGCCAACGTGAGAGCAAACATACATCTTCACACACCCGTTCAACGTTGTTAGCTGTCGAAAGGGAGACACTATGCTCTTGGTGCAACAGACCTCATCCGCTGTTTTCTTGCCAAGGTTTTCTGGCACAAACACCAACTACTAGATTCGACCACGTCAAAGGAAAAAGGTTGTGTATAAACTGTCTACGGGAAGGGCACACTGCTTCTACGTGCACGGTTAGGAACTTCAAAAGGTGCGCCAAGAAACACAATACCCTACTACATAGAGAAGAAGTAGTGAGTACCACTCAAAAACAATCCACACCATGCAAGGGGCGCGAACAAGCCTCAGGGCAGAGCCAAACGAACATAACATCTAGCAACACGACGCTGTCTTTGGCGACAGAAGATAAAACTTCCCAAGTTCTATTGAGTACCATAATTTCCGACTCTAGAAATCAATTCAGACCACTCAGGGCAGTGTTAGTGGCTCACAACTTAACCTAATAACGGCGACTGCAGCAAACGAGTTCGGCTTAAAGAAGGTGCTATCCGAACTGAACATTCGCAGTGTTGGAGGCACATCTCAGCAAGTGCAACAACGAGTTAACCTGCTTTTACGGTCCCGAACCAATCGATTTACCGCAAATATGCAGGCGTATATAGTACCTCAGATAACTATCCCACAGCCATTACAAGGTTTTAGCACGAAGACTTGGGAGATTCCACGCAATATTGAGCTAGCAGATACAACGTTCAACGAGCCGGGGAGTATAGATCTACTTATAGGAGCGGAATGGTACTACAATACTTTAGCAACTGGTCAAATAAAGCTTGGACCAGGACTGCCGATATTGCAAAATACAGTGTTTGGGTGGATTGTGGCTGGAAAGTTGACTACTCCCTCGCTAAACGATATCATGATGCAGCCCACTTGTGGAATATACAGCACAGATGCTGAAAGCCTCAATCAATCTTTAGAACGGTTCTGGCAGCTGGAAGAAAATGAGATCCCCAGCCGACAAATGACACCACGAGAATCCCAATGTGAATCCCACTTTCATCAAAATACGAAAAGAACCGCAGAAGGGCGTTTTGAGGTAAGACTCCCATTCCTTCACGACAGTAAGCGCTTGGGGGATTCAAAGGCTATGGCACTTCGTCGGTTCCTTCATCTTGAAAGAAAATTGCAAAGGAATCCTGACCTCAAGGCTAGATACCTCAACTTCATGCAAGAATATCAGTCCTTGGGCCATATGAGTGAAATCAAAGATGATCAAATTGGAATGCCCCATTATTACCTTCCGCATCATTGTGTTTTAAAACCTAGCAGCTCAACGACTAAATTGCGTGTCGTTTTCGATGCTTCTGCGAAAACTACCACCAACATCAGCCTCAATGAAATTTTGCACACAGGTCCAACAATTCAGGACGACCTATTTGCAATTCTTTTACGATTTCGACTCCATCGATTTGTTTTCACAGCCGACATCGAAAAGATGTACCGGCAAGTTACGTTACACCCAGCCGATCGAAAATATCAGTTGATACTTTGGAGAAACGATCCTTCAGAACAGTTAAAGAGCTATCAGCTCAACACCGTTACCTACGGTACTTCATCGGCACCATACTTAGCAACTAAATGCTTGCAGCAATTGGCTTCACAGGCGGGTGAAATTTATCCTTTTGGCTCTTCTGCGGTCAAAGAAGATTTCTACATGGATGACCTTATGTCAGGCTCCAATACTCTGCGAGAAGCAATCTGGAAAAAGGAAGAAATAGTTAAAATGTTGAGTTCAGCTGGATTCCAACTACATAAGTGGTGTTCCAATCAAGACCAAATCCTACAGGATATACCCAAAGAACATACAGCACTAAAACTGAATCTGGTAGATATCTCAGAGGAACAAATAAAAACTCTAGGTGTCGCATGGCTACCAAAGCAAGATGTGTTTACAATCGAGCCATTCCACAATCCAGCCAGCAAAATAACTAAAAGAGGAGCTTTATCGGATATCGCACATATATTCGATCCACTGGGCTTCTTGAGCCCAGTAACAATTACTGCCAAAATGTTCATTCAACAGCTGTGGAGCTTGAAGCTTGATTGGGATGCAGCCCTTCCAATGGAACTACATTCAAAATGGGTCAAATTCAAGGAAAACTTGGAAATTTTAAAACAAATAAAAATTCCTCGCCATGTATTTGCTAGTAAGGTATCTAAAATGTGGCAGCTGCACGCCTTCTCTGATGCCTCCGAAAAGGCATATGGAGCGGTAGTATATGTACGGGCTACATACCAAGATGGGCCACCAACGGTGAGGCTTCTATGTGCGAAATCCCGAGTTGCCCCGTTAAAGGTTACCACTATTCCATGTTTGGAACTATGCGCTGCCAAATTGACGGCAGAATTAGTGAAACGCAGTCGCAAAGATCTTAAAGTGGCAGACATACCTTGCTTCTTTTGGACTGACTCTCAAATTGTTTTAAACTGGTTGCACGCAGAGGCCGCTTCATACCACACCTTCGTTGCCAATCGAATAACGGCCATTCAAGAATGCTCAGATGCTAACCAATGGAGGCATGTTAACACTGAGCACAACCCAGCGGATTTAGTATCTCGAGGCATCTCAGCAGACAGACTGAAAGATTGTTCACTCTGGTTCTTTGGTCCCGTCTTCCTACATAGAAGTGATGAGTCCTGGACAGACTCTTACGTAAAACAAGACATTGACCTCGAAAAAAAACGTGCGAAGGTAGTGTTAACTGCCGTTCATAATTCCGACCACTTTATCTACCGTATCGACCACCGAAACTCATTTCAAAGAATGAAGAGAGTAGTCGGATACATTTTGCGGTTTGTAAGGCGAGCTCGAGGCCTGGAATCATGCCAGTCTAATAACTTACTCTCCGTCGAACAATTAAAAGAAGCCAGCATGGTTATCATAAGAGAAGTACAGAGAGAAAAATTCAGAGAAGAAATCAACGCGATAAAGACATCCAAACAACTCAGTAAAGGCAATCGATTAAGTACACTTACTCCTTTCCTTGACGAGCGAAGTGGTCTCTTGAGAGTGGGTGGACGGCTCGAAAACGCACATCTACCATACGAGAGTAAACACCAAATATTGTTGCCATATAAACATGACATTACGAAGCTAATTATCACACAGATTAAGTGCTCTAACACCTGGGCATTTCTTAATAGGTGAGCCCTTACGCAGCATCATAGAGGTCTCCGATCAACGTTCCAAGCCGTCGTTGTCACAACGGTGGAAGCTCGTGTCGGAAATGAAACATCAGTTCTGGCAACGGTGGTCTAAGGAGTATCTCTGTGAATTACAAAATCGATAGAAGTGGAAACAACGCTGCAATGTCAGGATCGGTACGATGGTCGTCATAAAGGATGACAACTTACCCGTATTGAAATGGCAGCTGGGCAGAATTATTAACATCTTTAAGGGAACTGACCAACTTGTACGGGTTACGGAAGTGAAAACCACTACCGGGACCGTAAGGCGGCCCATTCACAAGCTAGCTCCCCTTCCTGTAGAAGACAATTCGGCCTCAGAGCATACAAGCTCATCAGAAGAAGTCATGGCCTCTTTTCCACCGTCAGGAAAGCACAAAATCGCTTCCGAACCGGACCTTGCACTGGATAGGGGTGAACCTGGTCCTTCCGCGTCGTCGTCCAGACCTAAAAAACCGTGCAGCAGCCTTTCTGCAGTTGGTTTACTACTCTGGACCACGCTGGTGATGCCGATTTTAACATTACCAATACAAGTTTCACCATTTGCTTCCTCACCGGGAATTTACTCTGAAAAGCTGGGTACGGCTCATCTTATTGTATATTACGATTTAAGGCCGTATTGGAAAGAATTGGATACCATAAAAACAGGCCTGGATCGTTTAAATCAAACCTGCCACGAAGTGAGGACGGCCTCGTTGTGCGAACCAACCATAACCCAGTTTCAATTACTACTGAACGAATTCCAACGCAACAACGAGTTTTTTCTCCACTTTGGGCAAAAACACGAAACTCGGAAAAAACGAGGTGCACTGAACATAGTGGGGAACCTAGCAAACTCCTTGTTTGGAATCTTGGACTCAGAGTACGCCAAGCAGATGTCTAACGTTATTAGTCAAGTTCAAGACAATGAAGATCATTTGTTGCAATTGATCAAGAATCAAACATCCATTATAGACTCCACGGCTAATATCATGTTGCAGTCACAGGAAGAAACGGAAACTCGTCTAGGAGGTCTGGAGTATGCTATTAATCAAAGTGTAGCTCACATCAACAGTATCGTTCGCGAAGTTCACTCACAAGAAGCCACCCAATACTTCGCCTCTCTAGCTGTTCGATTGTTATTGACTACCACCAGCTACCAACGCGTTCAATCAGCCCTAGTGGATGTACTGATCGATACACATCAGGGAAAAATCAATCCGTTGCTATTAACACCCAACCAGCTGCAGGCGGAGCTTCTAGTCATAAGGGAAAACCTACCAACTACCATGAGACTCCCTTTTCAACCTCTGGATTTGGCAACGACGTATCGCATGATGAAGGTGGAAGGCTGTTTATTAGACCACCGAATGATCTTGAAAATCACTCTACCACTAGCATCGCACCAACGTTTTGATTTGCTGCATCTGTTGCCAGTACCACTCCTCAGAAATGGATCAACGGTTATGTTAGTTATAAAAGCCAGCTTTTTAATCATCAGCCAGCATCGCGATGAATACTACCCCCTTTCGGAACAGGAAATGGCCACCTGTACAAGAGCTGGTAGTTTGAACTATTTGTGCCGACAACTACATCCTTTATACCGTCGAGGAGCTACAATCGCTGCTTGCGAGCTTAGCTTCATAACTCCTCTAGCACTAAATACCACTTGCGCGTTAAAACCATGGACGGAGCCTCCTCGCTATATTTCACTGTTGAGGCCAAATCACTGGATATATTTCATTCCATCGAGGACCACCGTGGCTCTCATTTGCGATAATAGCGAGTCTCAAGTTGTATTGGAGGGCTCCGGCATTTTACAATTACACGAAGATTGCGCCCTAAAGGAAGAAACTCTTACCATTCAAGCGCATAAACTATATCATTCATCCTTTAATACGACCACGGTCCTGGTGCGTAATATGACCGAATGGAGGCTCTTAAATCACCTGAACGAATTACCTACACTAACCAAGTCCCATGATTCACTGAAGAAGACGCTCCAAGAGCTGCAACATAAAATCCAAGCTCAACGGACGATGGAAACCTTACATCCAATATCACTGCAAAACGACGTACACCAATTTACCGTCGGATATATAGGCCTAATATTGATTGGTGGACTAGGTGCCTATCTTTGGTGGCAACGCCGGAAGCAACCATCTGCTAGAAGACCACAGGAAAATCCGGTGCCGCTGCCTAGGCAATTACCAGCTGAAGCCTTTCGATTGCAAATGGACCAAGAAGTAGAATAAGTTAGAGATTTAATTAAACTCTTATTATCGTTTAACGTGGGGAGTATGTCTAATGTCATCAATAAAATAGAGAAAATCCTA
This sequence comes from Nemotelus pantherinus, assembly GCA_963978885.1. NCBI lineage: Eukaryota > Metazoa > Arthropoda > Insecta > Diptera > Stratiomyidae > Nemotelus > Nemotelus pantherinus. Next base: position 69,604,082 of record OZ022265.1, on the reverse strand, counting down.
AATAAATAAAGACTTGTTACTCATAATTTTGCATACATTATGTTACATGTAGACACTCCTTTATGTACTTAATATTATTTGATTGTTGAATATTTAACAACTTGCACCCACAATTGAATTGTATACGCATCGCCATCTAGCCCAAGTGAATTCGAACCTATCGTAAACAATGCAAGTCGTTGCAGTAAAATTTGCAATAGAAGATCGTGGATAAATGTTTAGGTAATTGGATCATTTCGAAAACAATTACATCTGCTATGTAAGGTTCGTACTAAGTGTCGCGAGTAAGAATAGGGTATCGAATTCACTTGAGCTGATGATGCAAGAAATGCACAGACCTTAGGTCAGCGTAATTGCACTGGATGCAATCGTGGGAATGCAACTCAAGGTAGTTGTTATAATTAAGAAAGAGTTTCATGTAATTCAGTTGTTCATTAATCGTCGAAGAAGTAAGAGCTAATAAATAATAAAGTTCAGTTTTAAGACAAGTTTTAGATTGTTGTTCGTGGATCGGTAGTGGATAACATAAAAGACATAATAGACGGTGACTTATCTGTTCTTCGGTTGTGGATCGATTGTGTATCGAAACACACAAATTGCGACTGACTAGATTTGCATCTAGGCGACCGCACAGCGGCAGAATAAAATAATTCTGTCGCAGAATAAACATATACATATATATATATATATATATATATATATATATATATATATATATATATATATATATATATATACATATATATATATATATATATATATATATATATATTTATATACATTATATATATATATATATATATATATATATATATATATATATTTATATACATTATATATATATATATATATATATATATATATATATATATATATATATATTTATATACATTATATATATACAATATATATATATATATACATATATATATATATATATATATATATATATATATATATATATATATATATATATATATATATATATTTGTATATATATATATATATATACATATATATATATACATATATATATATATATATATATATATATATATATATATATATATATATATATATACATATATATATATACATATATATATATATATATATATATATATATATATATATATATATATATATATATATATATACATATATATATACATATATATATATATATATATATATATATATATATATATATATATATATATATATAAATATATATATATATATATATATACATTACAAAAGCCACTACGTTGAACAAACGTCATCGCGTCAATATTTAGCTCCGAATTCAAACTTATCCAAATTATATCACCTATCCAAAAAAAAATGTTAAGAGGATCGTAAAGAACTTGTTAAGAACAGTTATTATCAATATATTCTTAAAAGATATTATAATTTACATTTTTATATCCCAAAAACTTGCAAACTTGCGATATTTTCCGCATAACAATAGCTAGAGAAAGGACGTAGAAAAATGCATACGAACCAGATCAGGTCCGAATAGCTACCATATACTTTCTAATGCCGCAAAGAATTTATTGAATTCATACAAAAATAAAGCTCTGGATAAAAATGATTGTTGTTGTCTTATAACATTTGACTAGCAGCATACTTTATCGACGCCTTCCATTCCAACAGGTTAAATATATTCTTGCGCCAACTCAAAACGTTTAACATTGGCACACATTTTTATTTTCAAACGGTGAAAAATTGACATTACCTTGTGTTATGAGGCAATAGCAGGTTTCCAGGAGATTCATCACGTCTACATTAACACATACAAAAGCACATACCTGAAAATATAAAAAAGATTTATACTTTTAGTGGTTCCGATATCAACGATAGAGGTGAGTATTTACTCAATTTTATTATTAATTATAATCTAGTTGTGGCAAATCGAGGATACACCCCCACTTATAGGGGACCACAAAGTGTTAACGTTCTAGACATAACTTTTCACAATGATCCTTATGAACAATTAGTAGAGAATTGGAGGGTTCTTGGAAGTCCATCTTTCTCTGACCACTGTTACATTAGTTACAGCTTGAATTTTAATCTAACTCGCGCTTCTCGGTCGTTTCGTAACCCCAGGAAAACAAACTGGGAGAACTTCAAACGGGAAGTGACCAACGACTTAGGCCCGCCTCCCAGTATAAGCTCTGTAACTGGCATGGAATGTGCGGTCAACACTCTTACTGGTAAACTGGTAAAAGCTTTTGAACGATCCTGTCCCAAAGTCTGTCCGAAGCGCAAACCTAAGCCACCCTGGTGGAACAGAAACCTGGGTTGTCGCAGAAGGCAGGTACGTGAACTCTTTAAGTTAGCCAAGGCAGCTGACTGTAGGGAATGCTGGGACGAATACAAGGACGTACTCAGGCTCTATAAAACGGAAATAAAGAAAGCCAAATGGAGCTCCTGGAAAGAGCTGTGCGGTAGGATTGAATCCACCTCGGAGACGGAAAGACTTAGAAACTTGCTGGCAAAACGCCCTGTCACGCCTAGCCTGTTATGTAGGTCTGATGGAGAGTGGACGAGCAGCAGCTCGGAAACGCTGAAGATCCTTGTAGATACTCACTTTCCGGGCTGTTTGGATGATTCCACCCCTTTAACTTATGGGCAGGCGACTGATCTGCATGACATCGAAGGCATTGGCGAAGTCGTCACCAGGCAGAGGCTTGTCTGGGCAATTGACACCTTCAAGCCCTTCAAGTCTCCAGGTCCGGATGGAATTCTGCCGGTCATGCTTCAAAAGACAGGTATGCTTGCTGTTTCTTGGCTAATACAAATCTACAAAGGTTGCCTAGTGCTAAGCCATGTACCTGCAGCCTGGAGGACTGCTAAGGTTGTATTTATACCCAAGGCAGGTAAAGTTAACCATGCATATCCGAAGGACTACAGGCCAATTAGCCTGACTTCCTTCCTCCTTAAAGTTTTCGAAAGAGTAATTGATCTTCATATTAAACAAAGACTTGGTACTCAAACTCTATCGAGAGCCCAAAATGCGTATATGAAAGGAAAATCTGTTGAAACGGCTCTCCATAGGGTAGTCCTCAAAATTGAAAGGGCACTCCATTACAAAGAATACGCCTTGGGAGCCTTTCTAGATATTGAGGGCGCCTTCAATAATGTGCATACAGCAGCTATTATGGAGAGCCTTCTCGCACACAACACTCACCCCGCTATTTGTAGCTTCATAGGCAACATGCTTAAGCACAGGCTCATATCAGCGGAGTGGTCGGGCGCGCAAATTACAAGAAAAGTCTGCAGAGGCACTCCACAGGAAGGGGTTCTATCTCCTCTCTTGTGGAACCTTGTAACAAACTCAATTCTGGAAAAGTTGGAAAGCAATTGACTCACGGTTGTGGCCTACGCCGACGACATTGCAATTTTAGTCTCGGGTAGGTTTCCACACTCCCTTGGTCAGCTCATTAGGTACTCTCTTGGGCTGGTTGAAGAGTGGGCGAATGCCGTGGGTCTTGGCATTAACCCCAATAAGACGGATATTGTGCTCTTCACTAGGAAGTATAAAATCCCTGATTTAGACCACATCATGCTGGGCGGCTCCAGGTTAGGCCTCAAGCTACAAACTAAGTACTTGGGTCTTATTTTGGACAGCAAGCTCACATGGAAGGCAAATTTAGAGGAAAGAGTTAAGCGGGCAAGCAACGCGATTTATATGCCGTTCACACTACACTTCTAAATCAGGTAGATTTAGAATCTGTCAAGTTAATCAAGTAAGCGTTCACACTACCCGAAGTGATTTAGAATGAGGAGATTTAGAGAGCGAACTGTCATCCGAATTTGTGTGTACAATTTTTTTTCATGAAAGTTGTTCAAAATGGTGCAGAAACATGCAAGAGCATTTTCTTTTCATTTTGTACAACTCACATTTTCCTTTTTTGTCCAATTTTTGCTATTTTTGAACGAAATTCGAATGACATTTCGTTGAAATCTACTCTCCCTCTCACGGATGGAATTAAGCACGCTCTGAGAACAATTCAGCCGGGAAAAATTCACAATAGTACCTGATTTGTACTTGATTAACTCTAAATCTATTTGATTAACTCGGTCGGAAGCCGAAAAAAATGTATGGGTAATCAGGTAGATTTAAGTTGATTTAGCTCTAAAGCGATCAGCTGATCGAAATCGCCTGATTTAGAGCCTAGTGTGAACGGGCTATTATGCCAGCAAGAGAGTGCTGGGTAAAACGTGGGGTCTAAGCCCTGCTTTAACGCACTGGATCTACTTGGCGATAGCTAGGCCGATCCTTGTTTACGGCTGCTTGGTCTGGTGGCCAGCAGTGAATAAAAGTACCTTTGCTGGCATGGCGAATAGAGTTCAGCGGTTGGCGGCCCTCTGCACTACAGGCGCCTTAGCCTCGACTCCCTCGTCTGCTCTGAGCGTCCTACTACATCTCCCCCCGCTTGATCTCTTCATCAGAGGCACTGCTGCAAAAGCTGCTGTCAGGCTTAGGGAATCAGGACACTTCGAGCCAGGATCCTTTGGCCACAGCAGTATTGAGCGGGGGTACACAGGAAGCACTGACAACCTGGTTCCCACTCTGTGCTTTGAGCGGGGATATCGAGCGACTGTGGGAGATGGGCAGGAATGGAATCGACAGATGTGTCCTGCAGCTCTTAGCATCTACACTGACGGCTCGAAGACAGTTGCGAGTGTGGGGGCTGCAGTATATACTACAGATGCGGCTATGGAAGCAGCTTTCAGGCTTCCGAATAACAATAGTATTTTCCAGGCGGAGGTGTTTGCGATACGTAAAGCCGCAGACCTGATATACGCCAATGATACTACTGGCAAAGTTTTAAATATCTTTACGGACAGTCAGGCGGCGGTAAAAGCACTGATGTCTCATACATACAAATCGAAGTGTGTATTCAATTGCATTCAGGCCCTGAACAGACTGGGTAACAGCAGAAGAGTCAGAATCTTCTGGGTTCCCGGTCATAAGGGCATTGATGGAAATGAGAAGGCGGATGCGTTAGCCAAGTATGGGGCTAGTCTTCCCCTTTTGGGAGCGGTTAACATCCTTACTCCTATCCAGACGATTAAGTACTCAATCGACTCCCAAATGATGCAGGGTGCGACGCGCAGATGGGGTGCAACTCAGACCTGCAAGGTAACCAAAATCATGTGGGGGTCGTACAATCTCGCATCGACCAAATACCTCCTCGAGTTAACGCGGATTGACTGCAAACGACTCGTTGGTATCATTACTGGTCATTGTCTTGTAGCAGCAAATGCTATGAAAATGGGACTCTTAACGAGCGACACCTGTAGAAGGTGTCAAGAGCCGGGGGTCTCAGAAACTGTTCAGCATCTCCTGTGTCACTGCCCGGCACTGGGGAGAACCAGACTGCGATACTTCGGTGAGCCCTGGCTGGTGAATCTCTCGCACGTGGCAGAGCAAAAGCTGAAGGACATCCTTCAGTTCGTGAAAAAGTCCGGGGCCTTTGATGGCTGCCTGGACTGAATTCCTTTCTCTAGGTTCATATATCTGGTATCGCTACGGACCAGTAGGTCTATGTGTGGCCACGTGCCAGCCAGTACAACCTAACCTAACCTTAGTGGTTCCGGTTCAGGACAAAATCATAATTCGAGAATGATATTCTATATTAGGTGCGTTTTTTGCACTCTTGGGCAGAGTAAGTTAAGGTTAACTAAGCTCTTTATGACAGAGCTTTAGGTAAGTACATTGAATACAACAACAATCGCTACAGCAGTGAAGTTACAGCGGCGGCGATTGTTGTTGTATTCAATGTACTTATCTAAAGCTCAGTCATAAAGAGCTTAACTTACCTTAACGTACCCTGCCTTAGAGTGCAAAAAAACGCACCTATTATGTGTATTGTTAATGTCGTACCAAACTTAGAAGATATAGTATGACGCTGATTTTTCAGTTCTTACCAAGGCTCAAAAGAAAGGGTAAATAATTTATACTCTATATGAATGGATGTCACTTACTGAAATCCTTACATTGTAAATCATATGAAGGGTAAATTTATAACCATAATAGACCTGCAGAAAATGAGCAGAGGCGAAAAAGTGAGGCTTTCCACGTACTGCTTTCAAAAATGAGGAAAGTTAGATTTCTGATGAGAAAGATATATTTCAATAGAGATTACTTAGACACGTATCACACTGTGGATTTAAAAATAGGAGAATTTGATTTTTTTATTAAACTCTGAAGAAGTTTGAGTAGCCTAGTAGGTAGAGCACTGGCTTCTTGGAATGACGGACTTACAGAGGCGAGAGGTCGAACACGAAGGGCGTTTAACAACGCAAGGCGGCCCGGCAACGTTGAAGACTGGGGTTGATACAAGCAAGAACTGTCACTCTTCAAAAAGAAGATAAGACGAGCTAAGCGCGATCACGGAGGAAATTTTGTGAGAACATTGAAGGAAGTACAGAGGCTGGTAGAATCATGAAGGTCCTATGCGTAACTTCCGGCGTACCTACGTTTCTGCGAAAGGAAAACGGGGATTGGGTGGAAGACCCGAAAGAATGTCTGATCATACTACTGGAAAGTCATTTCCCGGAATTGACTTACACGGCACCGCGTGATGGCCAATTTTGAGCACCCTATCGGCCGTCCAATCAGCTGATCAAGTAAGTAGTAGATAAGGTCGAGATTGAATGGGCTATAAGCACATTCCAACCTTATAAAGCTACAGAGATTGATGAGATATCGCCCATCATGCTTCAAAAACAGACAGGACTATCATCCCCATCCTGGAGCGTGGTTTTATCCCATGCCTTCGCATCGGGGTAGTACCCGAGCAATGGACAAAAGCTAGGGTGGTCTTCAACCCGAAACTTAGTAGGTTGAATCATCATTACGTGAAGGATTTTAGACCAATTAGCTGAGCACCGTTTCTGTTCAAATCAAACAAGCCTCTCATCGTTGATCTGCACATCTGGCGGGCAGATCAGTAGAAACAGTATTACACAAAGTTATCGGTACAATAGAGAAATCCTTACAGCAAAAGGCATTCACGTTAGCAGCTTTCTTAGACATTGAGTCGGCCTTCAATAATGTCACTGTTGCGAGTATCATCGATGTCCTGGTTTAATATGGAGTGGATAAAACTCTGGCGACATGGCCATCTTTTTAGAGGCCAAAGCGGAAAGAATAGTCGGAACTGGAACACCACAAGGAGGGATTATATATTCCCTTTTCTGGATGCTGACATTCAACGAAATATTAAAGAATTTAAGGGCCAGTGGCTTTGAGGTGGTGGCATATGCCGATGACATTGTGGTACTTGTGAAACGTGCATTCCAACAATCTTTTTCGAACCTTATGCTATCGGCGCTTGACCATATTCAAATGTGGGCCAGAAAAGCCGGTCTTAGGGCAAATCTAACAAGCACCGAACTTGTACTTTGACATAACACCGTCGAATTTGCCACGCCTAGCCTTAACGGAATAACATTGGAAATTGTTGATAGTGTTAAATATTTGGGCCTTGCACTAGACAGGAAACTGCACTGGGGAGCTAATGTGAAACACAGAATAGGTAAGGCTCGCACGGCACTTTTTGTATGCCGATTTGCCATCTTTACTACCTGGGGTCTTAAAACTAAGGCGGCCTACTACATATTCACATATGCAGTGAAACCTATGTTTGTGTATGGAGCGATCGTGTGGTGGAAGGCAGCAGAGAGTAAAACTAACAGCAAGGAACTACAAGACTGCAAAGTTTAGCGCTTTAAGAACCGCCCTAACGGCTCAGTTGAAAATAGTTCTGGGACTTATGCTCCTGGATCGATTCATCTTTAGAAGCGCAAGCTAAGCGGCAATACGCGCTAAAAGTTTCGGCATGTGGAACGATTCAAATTAGTGGGGTCACAGCGGTATCTTTACAGAATGCCGCAGAAGGTTTGGACTCGTTGCGGAAGACACGGACCACATGAGCAAAATAATACATATTGGCAGGGATTTCCGGGTCAAGATACCCACAAGAACAGACTGGAGGAAAAAGGGAACTACCGTCGATGGTGGCGTCTGGATTTACACGGACGGGTAAAAAACGAACACAGGAGTTGGCTGAGTCGTTTTTTCTACGGATTTGAACCATGATCTGCAGTGTAGACAGGCGGACCATGCTACTGTCTTTCAGCCTGAAGTATATGCTGTACGCATGGCAGTTGAGTCAATTAGCGGAACATCAAAAAAAAAACCAACAACAATTTGCGTTGACAGCAGGGCAGCCATTCTCGCTCTTGCGTCTTACAGATTTTCTTTAAAAACTGTTAACACAAAGCATATTCCTATCCGGATTAGGTGGGTACCAGGGCATAGTGGGTACAAAGACAACGAAAAAGCGGATGAATTGGCGACGAAAGGTTTAAGAGCTAGGAATAGCACCTACGTCACTGCACCACATATGAAGTAAAAATCGATTTTTAAGCATGATCAGCCCGATCATCTCCACTCCTTTTTACGCCCTTTCAACCGACGGTCCTATTATCTAGACATTTACTAAATTCTCGCCTGCAGAACAAAGATATAATGAGCAAGCACTCTACATACTCTATTTTAATCATGGTTCAACCAAAATCAATGATCTACGCAAAGTCAAGACTAGATCATATGCTAGAGCCCAATAGAATTACAATAAAATTATTAAAACTGAGCCTACACAGTGTCGGAGCTCTCTTTTTTGCGTGAATTGCTCAAAACGACAGAAGCCACCGACATATCCTGTGAAAAGCGCCTCAAATAAATATCCATTCGAAATAAATTATCTTGCAATCGTCGGCGAAATCTTTCCCATGAAAACACGCAAACACTGTTTTCACTCAGTTCAAAAAAATTCCACTAATTCTGTCGAGCCGGGAGAATACTTTATAACCAAAAGTTACAGATTATTAACCTTAACAACAACAACGGCATATATCGTACAGCAGCATCCTGCTATAGAATAGATCACAACATACGAGCTGCAATTGGGTTTAGAACCGAACTGAACAAAATGTCGGCTCAACTGGGAGAAAACCCCAGAAGGTATACAGCTAAGCAACAAGAATGTAATGTAATCCTCGAAGTTGAAGCCAGGTTTCTGAATGGCTAGTAAGACAGTGGAATTGTACCAGGGCAAATTCGGCAGACAAATATTTTTGGAGTTAACTTGCAATAGAAAGTTGGGGGTGCATTGTCCATCCCACCCTACTTATGAATCACACAATGGCAGAGAATCACCCTTAGACATTGTAATTAGAAATGGTCAAGTAACTACTACTAGCCCATAGCCGTAAATGAACTGAGCTCTCCACATCTTCGTATTCTTTTTCTATCGCTGGCAGGCACTTTACAAATATTGAAGGTAAACTTGCATATAATATTTCTGACAAACAAATTAGAGATAATTTAAATTCACAGTTCGCTCGCTTGTTGACACAAGTTGGCTCAACCTTTTCCAAATCAATAGCACTTACAAATCAATAACACCTGACTAAACTGTAAACTGTACCGATTCTATTTGATCCACTATCGACTTGCGTGTATACCATTGCTTGCTAACTATTGGTTGCACTGCAGAATAGGAGCTCAACGTAATCGAAATCATTTAATCAACATCTTCCTACTTCTGGAACTGCTTTACTTACGCTTCCGGACGTAGAATTCGTAACACAACCAATAAAAGTTTAATTTCTCAGATAGAGGATCGAACTTCAGGCGAAACAATCAAAAAGTACGTAGCAACTAATCTTGGACATACTCCTTTGGTTCTGCTGGGCAAAAAACTTACTCCGGACAATCTTCAGGAAGCTTCTTTCTGCATCACCATTTCTTCTGGCGTTGATTACCTACTAAAGTGCGACTTCTGGCTGCGAGGAGTTTTCATAAAGAGCTTTCCTAAACTTCCAACTGAAAATTGTTGATGCAGAACAGCAAAGAAAACTCAAACGTAAACCATACCTGAAATCTATATTACCAAAACAGAAGTGGCTTGAGGACCAAGACTTAGAAAGTAAATCATTCTTCTTTTCTTTCATCTGAAGATATTATCTGTCTCACTGAATCCTGGTTGAACCAGGATATTTGCGATAGTGAAATTGCAGGAAACAGTGTACTGTGGCACTGTTTTACGCAACGATCGCAACATCTCAATCTCTGTTAAGTTTAATGGTGTAGGGGTTCTCATCGGCATCCACAAATCTCTCACTATAACTCTTTGTAGTGACTTTACTAATAGCTTTTCAGTGAAATGTGTTTTAAGGTGTGTTTATCCAACTTCTTCTTGATTATTAGTAGATATATAATGGCGGTTCTGGACCCTCATCCTCATCCTCCTCCTCTGAGGAGGGTGACGTCACTGAGGAGGATGACGTTAATGTGGAGGATGACGTTGATGTGGAGGATGACGTCACTGAGGAGGATGACGTTAATGCGGGCGATGACGTTAATGCGGGCGATGACGTTTGCGAAAGCGTGGGAATTACGATGATGTCATTGTGGCCTTGACCGTCTTATTTAAATTGGGAATTTCCAAGCGCTAGCCATTATCGCAAAGCGTGTGAATTTTATTGATAACAACATTTCACAGATGTTAACGTTTTTTATAATCATGTGACCTTAACCGTCCTATTAAAATTGGGATGAATGGCTAAATTTCACGATTATCGCATAGCGTTTGAAATAATTAGACTTTGATAACAGCATATGAATTTCACAAATGTTATTGTTTTTTATAGTCATGTGCTTGTGTCTTCAAATTTAATTATAGCCTATGGGGAGTGAATGACTTTGAATTTCGCAACAAGAGAAATGCTAACGTTTTTTATAGCGAAGATGGGGTCATGTGACCTTGATCGTCATAGCGCCGGCGATTGAAATAATTAGAATTTTATTGAGCGTTTGAAATAATTAGAATGACAACAAATGAGTGAGAAATGTTATTGTTTTTTGTCATATGTTTGGGTCTTTGACCGTTTTATTGAAATTGGGGTGAATGGCTTTGATTTCGCAACATGAGAAATATGACAACAAAGGAATTTCACTTGAGAAATGTTATTGTTTTTTATAGTCATATGTTTGTGTCTTTGACCGTTTTATTAAAATTGGGGTGAATGGCTTTGATTTCGCAACATGAGAAATGCTAACGTTTTTTAGCATAAAGTGAAATTTTGATTGAATGAAAGATTGCCTGTTAGGTAACAAATGAATATTTTATTGTTATTTCGTTTACATCATAGGTTATTCATTAACATATACAAATATATATTAATACAATTTTGAGCAGAACAACGGATATTAGGTTTTTTAAATTGATGTATTTCACAATATATTGTAAAATTTTCAAGATCGCTTAGCCTAGGTATTTCAAGCTGCACTATTTTAGTGGTTGGGAGGTATTGTTTGATGAATCGTTCTTTGGTATCTCCTTTAACGTATATAGTGCAGTCGGAGTAGTGGTTCAGTATCATTGGTAACTGGTTATAGTCCATGTTGCCATCAGTCCAGCACAAACCATTTATGTTTTCGACTTCAAATTGGTTTTGTTGGCATGCTTTTGCGGTTAGCTCTTGATGCGGATAAGGTGGAGCGAAATGGTAAAGTATTGGGCATACCGATCCAAAAGGAAGAATAGCAAGTTCCTTGATAAAATATTGCCTGGAATTCCCCGAAACGAATTGAATGTCGAATATATACTTATTCATGTTGATGCTGTTGCTGTTGATGGTGTCGATAGTACGCTTGAAATGAGCAAATAAACTCTCCAGTTTATGTATATATCGCAGCCGGATTGCTACTTAGGATTGGTTCTTTGTTGTTGTTGTTGTCGTGCAACGCTTTGATAGAAGTATGTATTGCCTCATTAGCTTAAAAACATATTTTGTGTCTGTATGGTAATAGTGGCAAATACATGTATCAGCCCCTGATTTGATGTTCGAATCAGACCATTCACATGTTTGGTAATGCATCCCGTATTTACTGCATACTTTTTCGCCCATGTTTCGATATTTAGAGATATATTCTTCAATAATTGATTGATGTTCGGGGAAAATGTTGGGATATTCTTCCAGGAAGTGTTGCAGGATCATTGCTTCGAAAATCTGATATTGAACTGATCGCGTCAAGTTTCGATTGAATTATGACGAATATTATGAGATGTTCATGCTATAAGTTTGCTTCATTGATTTAATGTCGACTACAACTTCTGTACGGTATGTTGGATCATGTTGTTTGACATATTCTACCTCTCCATTGCTTAAAATTCTCTCAGCATCGAACTGATGATATTCATAACAACTAATATTGAGAGTTCGCTTAGCATAATTGCTGTCGTAAGTGCATCGAACATTAATAGATCTATCACCATCAAATTGTAGGAGAAAATGTCTGTAAAATTTGTTGGAACTTTCAATAATTCCAGCTATGTCCCGTTCTTTTCTTATCAAATCTGACCTAAAACCTGCAATAGCTTCCTCAGCTGTGACGTATTTTGTTTCGACGGTAGATGGTTCAATAGTTGTTGCTGCTGGTATAGTTGTTTCTGTTGTAGCTGCTGTCTCGCTTTCGCTATCATTAAGAGGTGTATCAATAACGCTCGTTGTATTGCTGGCTGTTAGCAGTCGAAACGATAAACCAATTTCAACTGTATTGTTACCAGGCAGACTGATGTTGAAATTCAGGCTACGAGTGCTATCGCTGGCGAGGTCTATTTCAGGAATTGGGATCACCGCAGCACGGCTTTGTAGATACAAACTACATGCCAGCACTAATAATATGCATAAAAATTTCATTGTCGTCCAGTCAGTTTGAAAACAGAATAATGACTACTACAAATGATCATAGACCACGCTATTTAAGTCTAAATGCGAAACAGGAAAAAGAAAATGATCCGCTAGTATTTTTTCTCTTACAGCTTAAGCTGAAGAATCTCTGAATGTTTCCCCATGCCGTCATCCATAGATTCGGGGTTTCGTTTGCTGGTATCTCTACGCATTCTCTCTTTGATTTTCGCTTCCTCACTTTCTCTCTCCAGACGCAATCTGTAGAATGTTTCGCCTCGATACCATTCATCGCTATAGTTGAAGGGGCATCCGTTTGGAAATTTATTAAGTGATTTGGAGCTTTTAAAGCCGCTGATTGTTGTTCCCATTAGAACGATATCACCTCCTTAAATAGAAACGCTGCCGTTACGTAACTTGTAACGATAAAGAATATAATCATACTCACCAAATGCTTGAATCTGAACGTGCTGAAATGGCTCGAAATTGAAAAGATCATTGAAATTCTTGGGAATAGGTTCACCATTTCGTAGTCTTAGCGCTACTGATTTTGAACCATCGTGAGGAGTCATGTGCAACTCAAAAAATCCGCCAGTCAATGTTATATTGATAATTCGAAAAGATAACCACACATGCTCACAGATACAATATTCAGTATTACTTCGAATTACTTCGATCCAAAACATTTTTTCTTTTTTCACCACCAAGCTCCCTTCCAAGAATGAACACTTTTCATCTTGTTTATTATTATTTATATATACACATCCAGGCAATGAAAAAAACTAATTTTGTATCAAAAGCTGCATTTATTACTCTCTATGAATTTCGTACATTGCATATTAACTAGTAAATGTTGAAGAGTATTGGGGTCTGATGATGAGTCAGCTGTTTAACCTATAATGGGAAATAATTAATGATAGAAAAAAACATTCTCTTAATTCACTTACTATTTTAATGAGCCAATATTTGCGTTGTTAGAGGATTGTATGTAAATAGCTTATCATGTAGCAGTAGGCAGTATGCAGAGGTGTTTTCAGGAATGTTTTGCGATGTCTGGAATTCCACTCGAACATCCACGGGACCTGCTTTAATTGCTTCATTTTGCCGAGAGCAATCGATAACGATGAGAGGCGCGATTGATTTGAATTGTTCGCGACTTATCAACGGTTGCGGTGATTTATTGTAGTAAGATGATTGGAATTTGCAATACATATCGTACAGTAATGCAAACTGATCCTTATCAAATTTAATGTTCAGATCCTGGTATGGGTAAACTTCCGAGTTTAAATGAACTTTGAAATTCGTCAAGTGACATGAATCAAATTTAGATGCGTCTTTTGCCTTGTCATTTTTTCGGGCAGTTTGAAAAGCGAATATTACATAGCGCGGCTTTTCCATTTGATTTGATGTTTTGATTGGCCAGGTATGATGCGTTGTTTGCGGAACCGATGGCAGTTCATACAAGTCCCATGATCGAAAAGCAATGTCTAGAAAACGATCGGCTTCGGTTATTTTCAGCAAGCCGAGCTTATCTTGATCAGACACGGTAACGTGAGGCATATGCCATTGCAGCTTGGAAATCTTCATTGAACATGGCGGTTCGGTTTTGCAAAATTGTGAATTCAGGTCAGTTCTAGAACGAATCAGCACCAACTCATGTCGTGCATTCATTATAATTTTTTTGAAATCTTCTGCAAAACCTAATAGCATTTTCAGTGGAATGCAAAAATTAAAAGTCGCATCTGAATTTATGCTTAAATTAGTGATCGACCAGCATGCGTTAAGTAGCATTTTGCTCTCATTCTCTGACAAAGATATTTTGTTTTTGATTGTCGACGTCAAGCCTGGGTTTTTTGCACGATCGATTTCGATGCCATTCAGTTCGTAGCGGATTTCTTCAAACAAAAAAGCGATCGCGTTATTCGTTAAATGAACTTCGTCAGGTTTCACGATCGCATCTCCTTTGAATATTTGTCCCTCGATGTAGACAAGACTCTCGCACGGCAGCAAAAATAGATCTTGGTTTTGAATTGCAATACGAATTTCATCATTGTTGTTAAAAGCATTAACGAATGGCGAGTAGCTATGGTATTCGATTTTTGATATGCTGTTATCATAGCTAACACTTTCCGCCACTTGTAGTATGTCGGCCATTTTGTATAGAATTCAATTTTTCTTCAATGTAAATCCTTGTGATATGAGAAACTTTTTATTATAAGCCTTTAAAGGAGTTCTTCTTCTTCTTCGTTGAATTTTCGTTGTTTGATGTTCAAGAGATGCTGAGTGAATGCCATCAATCGTGTATGCTCTGGGGTTTTTATTCACAATTCTATTATAAACCTGCATAGTCTATCGGTTTCAAATGAAGTCTTATTGTTATGTTTTCTCCTCTAAAATTCACTAGATCCCCGTCCTGATCCACAAGCTTCAGCGTGATTGTACTTATCCGTCTGGAGTTCACCGGTAAATATATCACATTTTTCGGAACCTCAACTATTTTATACCCTGGTGCAACTTTCGGAGAAAACTCATGGACTGTATGCACTTTGGAACTATTGGAATATGACCCGGAAATGATATTGCATTCCACACGAATCGCATTTACTTTGATTATATTGACCGGCAAGTCGGATTTATGGATGACGTTCGGTGTAAGCACTTGCTTGCTGAAGCCCAATAGTGATCCAATGGAATTCAACCTATTGAAATATATTGCCGCATTGCTTTTGATTTCCACTTGCAGTGTATTGTTATTTGCATGCAATGAAACTTGCAAATTCTTCTTCGACCTGCCCAAAACTGTTTTTATATACTTTGCGATATCATCAATCTCGTATGATCCTATTGGTATTTCAATCACCGTGTTGTCAATATGAAATAAGTTGTTGTTTGTATCGACGTTCGGTATCGAGTTATAGGTTTGAAAATCGACCATCCCACATACATAATCTGTTTGCAGCTCTAGAATGGGAAAATAGTCCACGCTCAACACTGATTTGTCTCCGGTGAAACTTAATGCATAAGACATGACTGTATGAAATAAAATAACTGATTTTCATGTAAACAAGCTTTATTTATACGATTCATCTTCACATTGTTTTCGTAATAAGAACATTAAGCATAAGTGACCACAAATTACTGTGTTATAGTCCTGATAACGGTCATGATTATATTTGATGTTTCGTCCAAGATACATAATGATTTCATTCGATGGTTGAAGATTGCCAAAGCTGTCAAAGTACTCAATGTTTTGGTTATGCTTGCTATATGCTACCCAATGTGTTCCCGGTCCAGATGAGTTGTCCAAATTCACTATTCCTCGTTCACATAGCCATGGTTTCGTAGGTAAAGTATCACGCATGAATACTCCTCTAAAATGTGTAATATGCCGTTTGCAAAATTCATTCAATTCATTTTCATTTAGCGGTCTATTGGGTAGCTTCTCTATTAGTTTTTTGAAGGCTTCAGGTATAGTCCAAGCCCCTTTTTATGCGGCCTCAAATAAATGCCACGACCTACCGCAACTTCCTCCATTCTTTTATTGTGTCGAATAGCTTCTTCTAGTTTTTTCTTAGCACTTTGAGCAGAATGAATGGCGTTAGCTACCGCTGAACCACCTCCAATCAAAGATCCTATAGCAGCTAGTATAGGGATAATAGGCAACACTCCTCCAGTTTTCGGAATAGGTATAATCCTAGGAATTTGCATGGGTTTCTTTCGATTTTTAAGAACGGTTTTGACTGCGTCGGATGCGATTTGAATTGCTTCCGATGTACTTTGTGGGTTGCGTAGTTTTAGTATATGTCGCGCTTTTCTGACCACTTGTTTATAAGATGGTATTTGATATTTTCTCGCATTGCTTTTTTTCACCCGAGAGCCTTTCTTCTTCGTCTTCATTTGCGATGAGTGTCCCATTCCAGCTTTTGCTTTCGCATTCATCAAATTTGTCACAAGCCAAGCACTGGTGCGTTCACCCAAACTTGCTTCTCTTGATTTAACTCGTTCCCACGCCTTTCCCGCTAAAATTCGATCGGCAATATTTCGGTTTTGAGTATCTTTATGCGTAGAATATGCTATATCATGTTCTTTACAGGCCTGATCCAAAGGATTTACACCTGGATCACCTCTTTGTAAACGTTCTTTTAACTTTGTACCAGGGCCACAATATTGATAGCCGGGTATGTGCAGTTCAACTGGGAGCCTGCTTATAATAGAATTTAGTAGGCCGCTGCCTTTTGCCGACTTCTTTCGATTGAACGACTTTCTACCAATGATGTTGTTATGAGTAATCATATCACTTATATACTTTTTCAGCACACACTAATGTTTCAGTCAGAAGCATAAATCGAATGGCAGCAAAGCTATATAAACAAGTGTTTTTATAAATGTTTGTACAGTCAACGGAGAAAAATGCGATTTATCAAACAGCGTGAATCTCTACCAGTCAAAAATATCTCAATTACTGAGGGGCAGAATGAACATAAGCATGGCTCCTTACTACCAAATAGCATTCGGTCACTGATTGTTGGATCATCAAACTGCGGGAAAACTAATTTAATGCTTACTTTAATAACCCACCAAAATGGCCTGAAATTCGCAAATCTCTACATTTATTCAAAGTCTTTGCAACAACCAAAGTATCAATATTTAAGTCAAGTTCTTGATCGAGTAAAGAGCATAGGCTACTACACGTTTTCAAACAATTCGGAAATAGTTCCTCCAGAACAAGCAAAATCCAACTCTGTATTCATATTCGATGATGTAGCATGTGAGCGTCAGCATAATATACGAGCGTACTTTAGCATGGGGAGACATCAAGATGTTGACAGCTTTTACCTATGTCAAACATACACTAGAATTCCTAAGCATTTGATACGAGATAACGCCAATCTCATTATAATCTTCAAGCAGGATGATATGAACCTGAGACATATATACAACGATCATGTTAATAGTGATATGACATTCAATCAATTCCGTAACGCATGCGGTGAGTGTTGGCAAAACGATTATGGCTTTCTAGTGATCGACAAGAACTGCAGCGTTGAAAGAGGAAGATACCGGAAAGGGTTCGATACTTTTATTCAATTATAAAAGCTAGCGATATTGCAAATTTGGAATTAGTTTAACACTTACTTTGAACTTGAACGGAACCGCTCAACAGAGTCTATCAGCTTAAGATCAGATCATCAGATCGCCAATTAGCACCAGATCAACAGTTTAACAGATAAACAGCTCTGTTGAACTGGTAAACAGACCAGTTGAACCGAAAAAACAGCTCTATTGAGCAGATGAATATGACGATTAAACTTTATAAAAAAAATGGAGGTCATAAGAAAACTAGGACAAAAAAAATCTTGAATGAACAATTAATCCAAGATATTGTTAAAACTTCCAATATCATACGAAAAAAGTTTAATTCGCTAAAGTCTGGCAAGGAAATCAGCTATAAGAAACTAGAAGAAGATTTGAAACCAATTACGGAACCTCTGAAAGAGCTTGTAAAGAAATCAGCTGATCCCTTGAACGCTCCCATAGTTAAAAAAGAAGAACCAAATGATGAAGATACATTTATCAAGAGCCGCGAACCAGATAGTCTAATGCAAACGAGCGATGAACTTTATAATACAGTTTCGACATCAACACCGATTAAACAAGAGCTTCAATCCTCTACAAATACAGATGTTTCGAAGTATATACAAACCAATTACGGAACCTCTGAAAGAGCTTGTAAAGAAATCAGCTGATCCCTTGAACGCTCCCATAGTTAAAAAAGAAGAACCAAATGATGAAGATACATTTATCAAGAGCCGCGAACCAGATAGTCTAATGCAAACGAGCGATGAACTTTATAATACAGTTTCGACATCAACACCGATTAAACAAGAGCTTCAATCCTCTACAAATACAGATGTTTCGAAGTATATACAATCGATTGGTAAAAAAACTTCCGATATTAAATATGGAGTATTCATCGATTCCAATACTCATAAGCTGAAAATTGGCAACTCATTCATAGATTTTATGTCTGATAATACGGTACATGTAGCGGATAGAACGTATGATGGTACTGTTGGTTTATTTGAACTGTTATTCAAGAAATATCCTGAAAATTATACTAGACTCGATTTGGATGCTTATAAAGATATATTACATAGAACTAATGCATTCTTTCGAAACTATGATAAAAATGAACAAGTATCTGGGAGCAAGTCATTTAAATATAAGAAAATTATCAAAAACCTCATTAAAAATGTTAGCTTGCATGAAGGCGAAGGATTGATGCACCTTCCTAAAGAACGTGTTGATTATATTTACTGGGACGATCCCAATGAACTGGTTGAACGATTACGCTTATTACTAGGATCAACCCAGGCTGGGAACAATAATCATCATAACGAGATTGCCTCCATTATTGAAGAGTTGCGCGAGAGTCAAATCATTATTTAAGTATTATCGAGGTAAGTTTCTTCAATCATTCTTGCTATGAGTGTTGATAAGTTCGGACGTATTTCCGTAGGTCACGTTGTTGAAGGACCCCAAGGTTTACGAGGCCCGGCCGGTGAGGGATTTAATCTAACAGCAGATGGCGACTATGATATCAAATCCAAGCGTTTGAAAAGACTTGCTGAACCGATTGATAACAACGATGCCGCAACAAAACAGTATATTGATACAAATTTAACAACGTCCCGCAACGAAGCACACGACTTCTATACAAAGATTGATCAAGCAAATTCTAAACAATTCACTGAAATACGAAAACTTATTACGGATCAGAGTAAACTATCACAATCTATGATTATTGATAATAGTGATAAAGTTAAGCAGGCAAATTTATACCATCAGGCTGAAACACAACAGCTGATCAACGATCAGTATGAGCTTATCAAACAGCAGAACGAGCTATTAGAAAAGCGGATAGCTGATATGTATTCTAGTAGTAAGGAGAGAATTGAGCAAGTTTATATAAACATAATGCAAGAAATGACAAAACTTTACACTCAAATAAGCGATAAAAAACGAGCGTGATGAGTAAAACTCACATTGTTGACGAGCTACACAAGCCCGCAAGAAAAAATTTCAAAAGACGGCATGTAATAATAAAAGGATTGGATGATCTATGGCAAGCTGATCTAGTTGAAATGGGCGCTTACCGATCTGAAAACAATGGATATTCATTTCTACTTACCGTAATTGATACTTTCTCAAAATATGCATGGGCCATACCAATCAAAAACAAAACTGGAATAGGAGTCAAAAACGCCATGCAGTCTATTTTCAATAGTAGCGGTGGTAGAGTGCCGAAGAACCTTCAAACAGATGACGGAAAAGAATTTTTCAACCAAATCTTTCAGCATCTGATGGAAAAATATAATATTAATCATTACTCAACATTTAGCATAAAAAAAGCATCGATTGTGGAACGCTTCAATAGAACTCTGAAAAATCTGGTTTGGAGGCAATTCAGTGCAAATGGTACATATCAATGGGTTAAAAACATAAAGGCTTTAACAAATCAGTACAATAAAACTATGCATCGTACGATAAAGATGCGGCCTATTGACGTTAACAAATCAAATGAATCCAGCTTACTATCCTCAGCTTTCAATCATACTAAAACTTATGGATGGCCAAAATATAAGGTTGGCGAGCATGTTCGCATCAGTAAATACAAGCATCTGTTCGAGAAGGGCTACACACCAAACTGGACAACTGAAATATTTAAAATTCGTCGAGTGCAGCTCACGAATCCAGTTACATACTTACTTGACGACTACCAAGGAAACCCGGTTCGAGGCTGTTTCTATGAACTGGAGCTGAGCAAAACAAAATACCCAAATGATTTCCTGGTGGAAAAAGTTTTGAAGACGAAAGGATCCAAAGTCTACGTTAAATGGCTAGGATTTACAAAAGAACACAATTCATGGATAAATAAGAATGATTTATTGTAACAATTTTGTTGAACTTATCTATAATAAACATTATTTTTTCTTCTAATGCTACGTATATTTATTTATTAAACTATTGCCCCATGCTAATGTACTACAAGAATTAGGTATGATGAATCTTTTATCATCATCACCCGATAGGCTTACTTTATTCACTAATCTAGTATAAATAAGATGCTTATCACATCTGAACACATACATTTTGTTAAACATTTTAATTTTATTGTTTTGAGCACATTTAAGAAAGTCTGATGGCTCTATTTCTCTATTTACTACAGATTTTTTTATTCCTTTTATTTTTTTAATGCATGATTCATCGGTAACTATACAATAAGATTTGGCTTTAGTGCCAATGAATTCTGTAATGGGAGCTAGAGGGCTTTCATCCTTAAATTTCCCCAGCACTTTTTTGTTTGCATGTGGAATATTATATGGGTTATCTATGTCATAATTGCTTGTATCAAATAAGCTAATGTTATTTTTAATGTCTTCATAAATATCGGATGTTTCAATGTCGTAGATGAATGAGTCTGTGTCCATATAGAGAAGCTGCGCCCGATCTTTATATTTCTTTTGAATAAAATTATAATGAAAATCGTACATGAGTGTTTTCGATAAATCAAGAATTGCGAACCCGGTATATATAGGCTTTTTATATTTGACATTCACCCGATTCATTTGAATCAAAACCAAATTCTCATTGATTTCTTTACTACTGTGAAAGTAGGGTCTACTAATATAATAATTGGCCCCTTTTTTCTTGCCAATGTTTTCCCAATGGGTTGAAACTTTTACATCAACATGATTGTCCACGTTTTCCATCGTTTTACCAAAAACGCTGTTGTTCATTAATTTATAAAAGTCTTTTTCGAAATCAGTTGCGGCTTTTGTACGCATTTCGGTATTTAAGTCTATATAAGTTTTTAGCCAGGGTGACTGAGTAAATTCTAATGCCTGGTTTATCTTTACTAATTTAAGCCCGGACCGTAAACACTGTTTTAAATTTCTATAATGAATAATATAATTCTGTTTATCAGATTCAGTTGCCAACAATTTTTTGTATTTTGAAGTTTCAAGAGGGGGGACTTGATTTTCTGGGCAAAATGGGAGATCATTATGAGCTGAATGGAGTTCTACTGGATAATGTAAGTCAACAGACAAAATGACACCCTTAGAAGCATCGTCTTCAATACTCATTACATCCAAGCACTCAATTTCATGGTTATTTAGCCAACGGAAGTCGCTTATGGGTAAGTACTGACTCATTGCCCACCCGTAAAGATTATTCGCATCCACATACAAGATGTAGTTACTAGCCAGATTTGAGTCATATTGGGAGATGTATTTGTTATTTGCCCTTGCATGTCTCTTACTGCATTGGCATAGCCCGCCCCTTATCCCACGCTTTACAAACTGGTACATGTCAATATCGGTCAACAATTCCAGCTCGACTTTAGTGCTTTTCAGCATACTATCCCAACTAAGTGAGGGCGCTGTGAAATAATGAGCCGGATCAAGCTTATAGGTCTGCAAGCATACATTTCTGAACTCCTCAAATATATCTGTCAGCAGCAGCACATCTGTGATCAGGTATATATCCGAGTGTTGGCCTAAAGTTTGACAGTTGAATTTTCTCCAAACATTTTGAGCGTGGTCATACTCTGCGTCGGTGATGTTGCTATTTTGCAATGTGCTATAAAATGATGATTTAGCTGGTAAGGATGACTCATTGAGTTTATCGGAACAATCAATGTACTCATAAGGAAAAACACCTTTCTTAACGACAAGTTCAAGCAGCTCATCGTCGTGATGATATCGACGGGTTTCGAAAAATTTGTCTTTGCTGAGGTTTTGGGCAAGTTGGTCTAAACTACAGCTCATGAATCGGTATGAGTCGATAAACCTTAACGCAATGTTTTGTTCATCGATCCTCATGTATTTCGTAAAGGAAATGTATTTTTCCTTATTTTTTGGAATGACACTGATATTACTAGAATCTCCTCCAAAGTTTGGAAATATGAAGTGGGCGTCATAACCACTCAAGTTATGGAAAACAATTGGGATGAACTTGGGCACTCTATAAAGAAGATTGCAATTATTACATGCTGCACCTCGAAATGCTCCAGTTAAATGACAATGATCTCGCACTTTCTGAATTTCCGGACCAAATTTTTGCCCACATATATGACAAGATATAGAGGTTAGAAACTGTGTTTCCTCTGCAGCTGTTATTTGCATTGGCTTATTGTTTTTTAAGATTTTGATTATCTTCTCAACATCGCGCTGCAGCCTAGCCAAGAAAACATCAACACATCCTTCACCCCGAAATATTTCTAGTTTGTTAAGTGATGAATCATAACTACATTTTATATAATATGCAAAACTGAATGGTAAATGCCGATGAGTGCTCTCTGTAAATGAACTTTCAGGGCAAGGTGAACATGAATGGATTGGTTGCAATATAGCTTCGAAATCTGCATAGACTATGAAGGGGACTTTGAGTTGCTTACCGAAATTTTCAAATTTCAATATTTTATCATCGTCTGTTGGTAGAATTGTGCGGATTTTATTGCAGTCATGCTCAATATGTTTATTATATCGCTCAATTGTTGTGAATTTTATGAGACAACCATCACATAAATATGATCTATGCTCGTGGTGGGACAATCCACTTCTCACCAATCGGCTTAGATTTTTTATCCAGCAGTAATGGCCATTACTACCACTATCGTTCTCAATATAGAGTAAATTTATGTGCTGCTCTTGTCTATTTTTAGAATAATAAAATGGGCCAATAATTGAACCGTCCCTCCACCCATAAACGTTGACACTTATCCCATTCGTTTGTTCAACAATGGGGATATCGTCCAAACAAATCGGCATACTAACACCCTCCAAGTTTAAAACACTCGAATAAGATGGGTATGAGCTGATGCGGTCGCAGTGTAGTTCAGCAGGATATAAAGCTGAAACTATAGCCCAGGCAAAGCATGAATCATCAGAGTTTTTAATATTAACGCATGCTTTTTTCAAGACAACTTCTTTTGGCAGTGGTAAATAGGATCCCCCGTGAAATGGCTCATATTTATTAATGTTGACTTGTAAGTAGAGAACCTGCTGGAATGCCCATCCACTATCCCGCTCTTGAAACTCTTCACTTTTCTTTAAAATAATAGCCGAAAAATTCTGATACACTTCATCAAGGTCGCATCCGATAGTAACAACAACATTTTTGGTATTAAACGATTTCAAATCACTCGAGCTATTTTCTTTGTTCACATCGAATTTAATGTAAATTGCAAACAGTTCTACATTGACTTTCACCGTAGTAAGCTCATGAAATTGATTTTGCAATAGTTCTTTGAAACAATTATTCTCTCCTCTCAAAAACTCCTCAATGCTTGATTTCTCATTTGCATTATTAATCTGGTATGAAGCTATTCGACTTGCAAATGCTTGCGAAATTTTTTTCACCTTCTCGTCTTGAACATTATTGATTTTACCGACATTTGTTTTATGTAAATTACTCCTTAGATGATTTTTAAAATATGATTTTATAATGTCTTTTTCACAAATATGACAATGCATACTATCAGCATTATCATGCTTTCTTTTGATACCTCTACTCTGAACTTCCACCACTTGATTATTTTCGGACATAAATTCTAATTATTTCAATCGCCGGCGCTATGACGATCAAGGTCACATGACCCCATCTTCGCTATAAAAAACGTTAGCATTTCTCTTGTTGCGAAATTCAAAGTCATTCACTCCCCATAGGCTATAATTAAATTTGAAGACACAAGCACATGACTATAAAAAACAATAACATTTGTGAAATTCATATGCTGTTATCAAAGTCTAATTATTTCAAACGCTATGCGATAATCGTGAAATTTAGCCATTCATCCCAATTTTAATAGGACGGTTAAGGTCACATGATTATAAAAAACGTTAGCATCTGTGAAATGTTGTTATCAATAAAATTCACACGCTTTGCGATAATGGCTAGCGCTTGGAAATTCCCAATTTAAATAAGACGGTCAAGGCCACAATGACATCATCGTAATTCCCACGCTTTCGCAAACGTCATCGCCCGCATTAACGTCATCGCCCGCATTAACGTCATCCTCCTCAGTGACGTCATCCTCCACATCAACGTCATCCTCCACATTAACGTCATCCTCCTCAGTGACGTCACCCTCCTCAGAGGAGGAGGATGAGGATGAGGGTCCAGAACCGCCATTATATATCTACTATTATTATATATTGCTTCAATTTGCATCCCGTGCAATACTTAATCCCGTTTCTCTCTAAGAATTTTTCTTTTCAGAACTTTCATCCTATCTCCTATGCCGTTTTCTTTCCATTCGCATGATGCTATGCGGTGATTTAATATGCCTTCGATCAACCGGTATAACTTTTTTCAACCATCACTTCTAGCAATAGGTTTTCCTAACCTTGTCTTTTTTTCATTTTCTCATGTTCTCTTTTCCAATTAAACTATGTACCTAATATTAATGGCAAAATACTTGATCTTATTTTAACCAACCTTTCAGTATCTTCAGTTTATTTGGATTCTACTGCTTCACTTTATATTCCTCCCGATCCTCGTCATCCTCCTGTACTTTTAGTAATTTCCTTCAATCTTCCTCTTGGATCCATAGCGCCTTCCTACTTCTAATTTTCATAAAGCCGGAATAGCGAACAAGTTCAACCATATCAGCTGGTATTCATTTCATCGTTGTTCGGACGTTAACGAGGCTTTCCATAGACTTTGTGGGAACAAACTATACAAGACACCAAAATTACTTGCAACATAGACTAAGAAAAACGTAATTTTGAAGTATATTTGAAATAAATAAAACAATATATTTTTGTGCAACCGTCAAGAAATATTATTTTATAGTATTGAAAATTAAATTTTTGTAGGAAGCATTAACTTCCAAAACTTCATGTCTTCCTCTTAAATTGCATTCCTCGTTTCACTCCCGCTTGTCATGACAGAAAGTTCAACGATGCTGCCTGTTTTGCAAACTCAAACGCTTTGCATTGCAGGACGACCTAATTGAGTTAAAAAAACTACACTCTCATGCAAAAATTATGGATCGTATTTTTACGAGCGTTCCTACGTTGACAAAGTTAAAGCTTCTCTTAGTTTCAGCAATTTTTTTTATTCATTGCCTTAAAAAATCCCTCCTCATCCCCCCAAACTTTCACCACCACAGCTGAAGAAATTTGTAAGCTCCTTGTTCGTTTTCGTTATGTTCCTCTCCACAAAACTATCTTTCTTCTCCACATGTGACTTATCATCCCCTTCGTCGTTTCGTACTAACCTTAGAAAAGTCTCTTCGTTTATCACCAACCCTTCAGAAGTTGAATATTTAATGAATTGTCTCGATTCTAGCTCTGGTTATGATGGCACTTTTAATATACTAGCAAAGACACTATCTTCTTCACTTTGGATACTTTGGATAGACTATCTTCTTCATTATCTTTAGCCTCAGCATCTTAACGGGCGTTTTTCCTTCTTTATGGAAATCTGCGAAAATATTCGCTGTACTTACAGATTTCGCTTCTACCTCGGTTCAGCAAAATGCTTGAGAGAGTTGTCTATAATGGAATGTATACTATATTCGATCCGTTCCTCACCGGCGAACAACATGGATTAGTCAATGGCAAATCTACTATTACTAACTTGCTATCATTCGCCAACGCTATTGACACTACTATCGATCAGGAAAGACAGGGGGATGTTCTTTACACTAATTTTTTTAAAGACTCTGTCAACTATGAGCTTCTTCTTTTGAAATTGGACATATATGGTTTCTATGGGCCGCTGCTCTCTTGGTTTTCTTCCTACATTCATGAACGTACTTATGCTATAGCTTTGACCACCTGTTTTTCTGCTCCCGTCTACCCCATCTGAGATGTTCAGCAAGGATCGATCCTTACCATTTGTTGGTTTGTAGATTCATAAATGATTTACCACGATCTTAATTTATTCAGAATAATCGAGTCAATTGAAGACTGCTTAGAGCTCCAGAATGACCTGATTACTCTAAGCAACCGGTATATTGCGAACTATCGTACTTTGATTAAAACTTCCCCACTAGTATTATCTTATTCTGTTTTTGGAACTCCTGACGATGTTGTATTTCACCTACCAGAGGGCGAATAGCTGGTAGCAGGGGTCAAAAATTGAAGAAAAACACACAAAATTAAACAAAAAATACACGAGAAGCCAAGACACTGAAGAAAAACAAAAAAAAAACAAATAAAAAGCCCCCGTGAAAATAAACAAATAAAAAACACAAAATCACAAAAGCACAAACATACTAGCCAGACATCTATCGCCTAAATCGTCTAACGTTCAATACGCACAATGCGTATTGTTCCCAACTTCACCAATGCTTCACCACAAAAAAAACGATTCCCCTCCGGAGCTTTTACGCTCAAAGACTGATTAATAGAAGGAATTCCATTTGCCAGGTTTGGATGTCTCCCAGTAACGTTTGGCAAAAATCACACCACCAGCCAGTGTTGCCAACTTTTTTCCAGCCGTTGTAGCTAGATTTGAGGGAAAAAATAGCTAAAAATAGCTAAAATGTTCACTTTGTAGCTAAAAAGTGTAGCTAAATTCAACAATAAAAAACTCAAGGTTCTGGAAAACAGTTTTATTAAGCTAATATGTATAATTGATGTGGAAAAATATTGGATGTACACTATATTATGAGTACTTTATTAATTTAACAGTATAAAAGAGTATAAAAATCGTTGAAGAGCTTATTAAGTTCAACAGAATTCTATTCTATTTTTTTATTCATGATAGAAGCATCCTTTAAACTGGGTTGAAGAAATAGGAGATATAAAAGGTTTTTGATTGTTATACTCCTTGTAAATCATTTTTCCTAAATAACATTCTTCTGATGTTTGGACTATGCTGAAGTGGAGTTTTAGCCATAGTTATTGGTTAATGATCCTTGATACTGATCCCGTTATTGACAACCAATTCGTTTACGAACTCCGTATCATCTTCAGAGGAATTTAGAGAACCAATTATAAATTTCCGCAGGTAAAAACTTTAAGGTTTGGTGAAGAAACGATCCTCAAGCTGCAGAAAATGAAACCTGAACGGAACGACAAGCTCATCTTATTAATATTAAAAAAGGATTTTGACGACTTAATTTTTTAAGCACTTGCTTTGTCTGTCATATTTGTAATATTTAGGATGTAGTTTTCTAAGCACGTGTTTATGGCAGTAGTAATACTTTCAACAGCTCCTCTTTCTAGCTCTTTCAAGTAAATTGTAATAAATTTTTGCTAAATATCACTCAAATGTCCGTAGACTCGTCAATTAAAATACTGGAAATACAGTTATCAAAATCTACCTTCAAATCCGATGTGAAGTATGGAAACAAACTGCCCCCAACTCAGAAAATATAGTCTTTATTTTTCGCTGTGTTGAAAAACTCTACAAGATAAAAAAAAAACCTAGCTAGCGCAATTCTAACGTTTGATTTTACTACTGAGTACGATTTCTAATGTCTTCTGAGTTTTGTGCGAACACTTTGTCTACGTTATATTTCAATTTTATGTCTACGCCTGAACTTTTTGGTTTTTGTCTTCAAATTTAGGCAGATAATGTGTATTCTATATTAAACATATTTCGTTTATCTTACCTATTTTAGTTTATTCCTAATGAGTTAAAACTCACGGTTTTTCTTCGCACCGAACAAAAGAAATAAAACTTTTCGTAAAAGATTATTATTGTTCTATGCCTAGAAAGACATAGTACATAGTAGTAGTACTATTGTACTACCCAAAGCATTGGCGATTGTCTTAGAATTTGAGCAAATTATTTTTAAGCACTGAGTGTTTTAAATATTAATAAACTAGTGTAAGTTAATGCAATCAAAGCAAAAATTTAAATTATCTATAATCTATAAATTTGTAGCTAAATTTGTAGCCAATAGCTAAATGAAAAATTATGTAGCTAAACAGGTTCTTTTTGTAGCTAAATCTAGCTACAAAATAGCTAAATTGGCAACACTGCCACCAGCTTCAAGCGGTGC
This sequence comes from Nemotelus pantherinus, assembly GCA_963978885.1. Taxonomy (NCBI): domain Eukaryota; kingdom Metazoa; phylum Arthropoda; class Insecta; order Diptera; family Stratiomyidae; genus Nemotelus; species Nemotelus pantherinus. The sequence goes on along the minus strand of OZ022265.1, from coordinate 69,575,281 downwards.
GAATCTGGTTGAAGAGAGGCGACTCGTTTAGTCTCTTGAGGGTTTTAGCCGCGGGCTTGTGCTTCGTATTTAGGTTCGTCTCGTTACGCCTCGCGCCATTTTGTATGAAATGGTTTTCTGCCAGTCGTAGTTGTACTGAGTAATCTAGCTGGAATCGAAACATTAAATAAGTGTTCACTGAATTACCATTTATTTTCTTCTGTTTGACAGGGGTTATGTCGTTAAAGGTTATTATTTTTCGACCGTCAACGCATGCGTACTTGCCAGACTTCCACTCGATTGCGTGCGTGGAAAAAGCATTTAACGAGTGAGTCAGGGAATTCGGCTGTGGACCGGCTTTTTTTCATACAATTCATTGGTTTCCTTCCTCCGGAGCTTTGGAGCGCCCCGATGGGTCTCAGGTGTTGCTTATGAGTAAATTATTTATTGTACTACGAGGAAGTGAAGGATATGAATGGTTTGCTTGAATAACAGAAATGACTCATGAGATACAAGGTGAAAAAGTGAAGCCCTTTTGTTTGACCGGACTTGTAATGTGTAAAGCTTTCCCGACTGCTCGATTTGCGAGTCCAAGGACCCTGCCGAAATTGTGTCTTCGCAAATCTATCAATAGTCGCAAACAAAATTTCGATCCCTTCGCAAGCACAATTTAAGCCCAACGCTTTTTAATTTTTTCGGTCCCAAATTTGCAAACTGCGAAATGCCTATGTTTGCAGATGTTTTGAAGTGTACAGCAGTGCCAGTACTACTTCCTCTGCTCTACCATTACTATCATCGCTGAAAAATCAAAGTTAATCCTATAAAATCTCAGGCTATATTCCTTCCTTCCTTCCAAAAAATAGGCGACGATCTAAACTCCTCAATCGAAACATTCAGTTTACTGACCAGCGTATTGATTGGGCGGATAAGGTTTTCTGCCAGGGAGTATTTCTGGATTTTAAAAAAACCTTTCCTTCAAATACCATATTGACCAAGCATAAACAAATGTTATCAAGGATACATATCCCAACTAGCAATTTTGGTGTGCTGCCACGTTGCTGACACTGAAAAGAGACTTCTATAGTGGCAACAACCTGCCAAAGATACGTTTTTGCCACGGAAATTGCAATGCGCCTGAGCAACGTGTTAAAATTAAAAAAGGATTTTGGCGAAAATATAACAAACTTAGATTTCATGTAAACATTTTTTGTTTTTCAGTTTTTTTTTCGTGTCAATACCGTCTGTACGTCCCTGCACAAAATTTAGGTTATTTTTCCATAAGAGCACATTTTGTGTCTCTCAATAAAATTAATTTTCCTTGGACCTTAATATTTCAGCCATAAAAAGATGGCCGGGTGCTGATCTGCCACTCCAAACTCATTGTTACTTCATAATTTTACTTCATAGTTTCCATAACCTGCACGAGTTTTCCAATCACGTAACAATTGCAACTATATGGTATCTATGACCACACATGTGAAAAAATGCCACTCTATGGTACCAAACATAACTTTATAGTCCCGAAGATCCACTATGATGTCTACTTTGACTCTTTATTGACCCAACTGCAACTCTAAAGTGGCAATTGGAACTTTCTGCCCAGTTTTTCTCGCCTCGAGCGCTTTTTCCGTTTTTCGGTAGAAAGTCGTAGAATGCTTAGATAGCTTTGATCTAGCACTTTTCATTTTGTAACGTTAAAATCGTTTGTGTATATTTGCTTATGTCACAAGTGTTACTGAATTCAAATGGGGTTCGAGAAAGATATGACAAGAGGATACCACAGTAAGAAAAGAACGTTTCTAATACTCTCTAGTAGCAAATGCCACTCACTGTTGTAGTAATGAAAACTTTATAGGTTCTTTCATGAGTAATTGCCACTAGGCTAATAGCCCAGTCATTTTAGCAATCAACCTCGGAATGAGAGATAATAAGCTGAATTTTTGTATATACCTTCATTTTGGGGTCCTCAAAGTTGCCTCAAAAGTCTCAAAAAATCTCGTGTCTGCGTCGAAAGTTATTCAAGGTCAAAGGTGAGAAAAAACAGTTTTTTGCGATTATCTTGGTTTCTATTGCTCCAATGATGTTAACACATCGGATCGAAATTGTAGAACATAAAATTTGCGACACATTTTATTTGAAGTATTTTTTCATGCGCTCAACCGTTTTTCCGATAGAGGGCGGTAAGCGCGCAGCACTCAGCCATATGTACTGTAATGCAAGGTCAACCGTGAAACCTTCAGTTTTGAATTATTTGTATTATTTATCAGTAAATACATTGTATTTAATAGCATTTTACCTATTTTTAATATTTTCATTTAATTATATTTACCTTCTTTGTGTGATTAAAAACTAATTAAATGAGATACTATTTGTACATGGAAATTTATTGAAAGTAGATTTTAATTAGTAAAATAATTATGTATTTTATCTTCAAAATGTGAAATTTTTTAAATACTTGTTTTTGTATCATAACTATAACTGGGAAGACGCTTTCCCATAATACGACCTTTTTCTATGAACAAGCGAGAGATGATGCTGATGTTGTAATTATAGAAACAGCTATTAAAGAATCCAAACATGAAAGGACTGCCATCATTATAGGAGAAGACATAGATTTACTAGTTATTACATCAAGAAGACATTTTCTTTAAAAAAGTTGACAAAAGCAATGTCAAAACACATATATATTCTTCAACAAGTTTTGACAAATATCTCATTTCTAAAAAACATGTTTTATTTTCACATACATTCAGTAGATGTGATACAACTTCTGCGCTGTTTAAAAAAGGAAAAAAAAACTTTCATAAAAGCACTAGAACAACTTGCCAATTTCGACGAACTAGCTCAAATTTTTCTAGAAGAAAACTGCCCTGTCCAACAATTATACGATAATGGCATTCGGATCTTACTAGCAATATACAATGCTCCAAAATCTGAGGATAATATCGATCATCTTCGATATACTCAGTTCATTAAATCTACAAAACTTCATAAACCTGTCCAATTATCTAATCTTCCACCGACAAGTGCAACGGCCCATCAGCATATAAACGGTGTCAATTACCAAGTTCAAAAATGGTTAGGGCATGATTTAGAACCCCAGGAATGGGGTTGGGTGCTCCAAAATGAGTTCCTGGAGCCAATGGCAACAATATTACAACCCAGCAAACACAGCACTACTTCTAAAGTGCCGCAGAAGTCGTGAGTGAACCCGTGAATGCTTTTAATGCTAGAGATAGCATTTTACCCCAAAATTCACCTATTTACTTCATAGTACCCTCGTACGTGTAATATGTTTTGTTTCATGGTTGATCGTTTCCATCCCGCAAATAGGAAAAGGACAAACGATAGGAATAGAAGGAGTGCAAAAGCACTGCTATACTACTGCTGAATTGGTGAAACTGCAGCACGTAAAATGTACTGCTGTACTACTGCCTTAGAAGCAGTATAGCAGGACATTTATATGGCTGCCCATCTACCTAGTCTAGCCATAAATACTGTTAAAAACTTTTTGAAGCACTGTTCAATAAAAGAGGTGTTATATGTTAAGAAATCATTGTTTATTTATTAAATGCGTTGTCAAGAAAGGAAATTGCAACAAGTTATTCGAAGTGATTGCCTTTTGCCTTTACACAAGCCTTTAATCGAGCTGGCCACTTATCTATGGAAACACGCACGACTTTAATCGGAAAATTGGCTACTGCATGTGTAAGAGACTTCTTTAATGATTCGATATTAGAATGTCTTTTAGAGCACGTCATTTGCTCTAAGACAGACCATAATTCGTAATCCAGCGGATTCAGGTCTGGACTAGAGGAAGGCCAATCTTCAGCTTTAATAAAATCTGGAACATTTTCTTCAAGCCATTTTTGGGTTGACTTCGTCTTATGACCTGGTGCAGAATCTTGCTGGAAACTCCAAGGCTGATTTTTGAATAATGACGTGTTGAGAGGTTTCACTACACTTTCAAGGACACTTTCTTGATAAATTTTGGCAGACGTTTTGACGCCCTTCTCACAAAAATGCCACTTTGTCACCCCGTTGTAGCTAACACCCCACCAAACCATTACTGAGGCTGGATGATGACCTCTTTGAACCTTTTGGGCAACTTGAGAAGCTTCTCTGGCACTGCGAGCATAAACCCTATCATTTTGTTTATTAAATGTTTCTTCGACAGTAAAAATTTTTTCGTCCGTAAACAAAATTTTACGGTGTTCTTGGTTTGCGTGCCGGCAAAGTAATCGTTTTGATTTTTCCAGTCTATTTTTTTTAATCGAATCTGTTAGTAAATGCCCGGTAGATCTACGATAAGCACTCAGCTCCAGGTCACTTTTGATGATACGTGAAATTATTCTTTGGGGTATTTTCATCTCACGCGATAAAATTTTTTGGTTCCGAAGAGGATTACGGCGAATTCTCTCGTGCACGGCTTTAACCGCTTGAGGTGTTCGAGTAGTTCGCGGACGATCACTTCTTTCACGGTCACTTACTCCAGACGTATCATTAAATCTTTCAATAGCCCGATATACAAACATTCGGCTTATACCAAGGATATGCAGAGTCTTAAATATATCACTTGATTGCATTCCTACTTTATGAAGTGCAATCACAGCAATTCTATTTTCTTTGTCGCCCCAATCCATATTCACTACACTAAAAATTAAACTCAAATGATGACAAATGCATCGAGCACAAGCGTACTGTAGCGATTAGTTCAATTTTTAAGAAATGCAATATCACGGTTCCTTTCTGCAGGGTTGCCAAACCTTGTAACAATATTTATGGCTAGACTAGGTATAATGTCACCAATAGTATTCGCATTACTTTGCATTCATGCCATCACATTTGCATTACTTTGTATTCATGTCATGTTTAATTAGAGCAAAAAAGACCGGTTTTAATTATAAATTTCAAAATAATTCACGTATCACTTGCGAAGTATGACTGACGCTTGACGTATGGGCAAATCGATTTGATTTTTGGGAAACGATTTGAATCGCACCATCTGGTCACCAGTTTGACAGTAGTGCAGCAGTACTTTATGATCATTGTAAATCGGGAACCGTAAATATATAAGAGATTCATCAACGAGTCGGAAAACTACAACAACTAGACAGCCTGCTCAGGAGTTAAGCAGTTGTGCAGCAGCATGTATAATCATTGAGAAATATAAAATATATAAACTCATCAGAAAACGTATCAACACATGGAAAAGTTTTTACAACTGTATGCGAAAGTGCTGAACGCACGTTTGCTGGGGATGAATTACTGAATACTCTATTTTGTAATTGTATAATCGGGGATGCAATGCACTTTAGCTTGTGGCCAGTGTAATGGGCAAGCTTCCCTCAATGCTGTTTCATTGCAAAGTGACTGTGAGCAAGAGAGTGCTTTTGACCCTGAAATTCAGGAAGGTCTGGAAACACCAATTCAAGGCAATGAAGATGATGACAATGATACCGAAAAGTAATGCTTTTGTTATTCAAATTAAAGAAAAGTAATACTTTTGTTATTTAAATTATTAAACATTGATAGATTAAAAATATGTAAAATATATATGTTAAAATAAACTAAATATATGTAAAATGTTATTAAATACAATGTATTTACTGATAATTCAAAACTGAAGGTTTCACGGTTGGCCTTGCATTACAGTACATATGGCTGAGTACTGCGCGCTTATCGCCTTCTATCGGAAAAACGGTTGAGCGCATGAAAAAATGCTTCAAATAAAATGTGTCGCAAATTTTATGTTCTACAATTTCGATCCGATGTGTTAACATCATTGGAGCAATAGAAACCAAGATAATCGCAAAAAAACTGTTTTTCCTCACATTTGACCTTGAATAACTTTCGACGCAGACACGAGATTTTATGAGACTTTTGAGGCAACTTTGAGGACCCCAAAATGAAGGTATATACAAAAATTCAGCTTATTATCTCCCATTTCGAGGTTGAACCCTTTGTTATGCTAAAATGACTGGGCCATAAACCCAATATTAAATCAGCACACTTAATTGTGTTTAGTAAACGATATTGGGAACGTTTTTGCCACCAAAACGAAAACCAAGCAAACAAATAAATAAAACTCCTTTAAAGTGAATGGAATCTTCACAAGTTTTTAAAACGTTTTCGTCGCTATTTCTATACTATAACTGGAGTTTGAAATTTCGGATGCTTATGGTTCCGATGTGAACGTTGCCACCACGTTGCGAATGGGTGCATTGAGTGGCTTTTCACATTGTCGTGGCAAAATAAGTGGAAATAGCGTATCGATAACTGCGATCTGGTGGCAGTTCACTATTATCTAGTATTTGACAACAAAAGTGTTAGTTGGGATGCTTTACATCCACTAATTAACACACATTCAAAACTATCGCTTGACGACAAATTGTTTAAATTAGTAATCTAACCCATCATCACTTACGGAGCGTCTGTCTGAAAGGACTGTGCAAATTCTCATGCAGGGAATCCTCAACTCGTGAAAAATATAGTCCCTTCAAAATGGTACTGAATACGGCCTTTTATTTCTTTTTAAAACACCTACACTGGCTTTCCACAGTTCTCCCAGTATATGAGCCAGTAAAAATATTCAACCATCAAGTAAACATCTAGCTCATCGCTTCAAATACAACAGTCTATTTTGTATCAGCAATATTACGTATTCATTCGAGTTTGTACGACGTATTAGGTTAAGTTAGTTAAGCAAGTTTATTTTTAAGTCACCAAACGAGGTTTTTAAAAAATTTCCCTTGAACTCATGTACAACAGAATCTGGATTTATACTACAACATAGTGTTAAGGTACATCTGTAAAGATGAAATTCTAACCCCTAAAAAATATATGTAATAATTTGACAAAAACTTATATTAATGCCTAATTAGCGGAACTTAAATTTGAATTAAAGTTCTCTTGAATTTTTCCCATTTCATTTGGATATGGTTCGATAACTTTCAGTTCTATAAAAAAACAGTTTTCTTTAAAGCAGAAGTCATCCAATTACGATAAATTTCTAAAGTTAATATTGAGAAATTGTATTTCCTTCAACTATACATATACATAGAAGAGGATAGATCAGTTTAGTTTAAATAATGAGAATTAAATTTTAACCTATTAAAGCATACTCAGCATTATCTAAAACACTTTTGGCTCATTTTCTCAATATCAATAAAATGACCCTTGAATCACTTCTGGTCCAAGCTGTTCAATTCTTACTCTTCCTTTATTAAGAACAGCTCAGTAACTAAAGCACTACGAATTTTGTCTCAAAGTATTCTATTCCTATTGGAACTTATTCTTTGGATAAGCAGGTAAGATCTAAATTAGTGATAGATAAAAATTAGTGGAAGCAGCTAACGCATTTGATACTAAACGCAGACGCATTTCCCCTTCGTTTCACTTTTCTGGTTCAAATGCTTCCAAAGTAGTTCCTTTATCTTTATGTATGGACACATATATTTTTTGCACACAGTTTGAAATGAATCGTGGTATTATTGAGCTTGTCTCAAACAGTGAGTTGCTAATCGAACTATAAAACAAACGCATACTTTGAAGATATTTTTCGTATTATGTGAATTTTATTACTTTAGGAAAAAATCTAAAAAAAGATTTCATTTCTTAATGTTTCTTAATATTTGTATTTTTTGTGTCCTAAAACAAGTATAGTTATGGATCTGCTGAGTATTCTTTATTAACTACCAGCAATTCTAGAGAATATTCACGGTTCGCCAGACTACGCAATATCGAATGTTTTACTTTGAGAATAGTAATCACGGGTACTTTTTCTTGCAATTTTAAATACTCTCCCGTTCAGGTCTGATGGAGCCCCGATTGCGGGCTTCTGTAGGTGGAAACGAAAATGAATTTCAGCTAGCTCGAACCGAATTTTGAGGTATTCACGCACTCAAAAAGTTTGAAAGTAATAAAAATTGTATAATTTATTAAATAAACTGTTTTATTTCAAACTAGAATTGTTTATAGTAATAAGTAAAGCTTGTGACATTTCTATAAGAACTGTGATTTACTCTCAAGTTTTCCGGGAAGTGCAAAGCTTCCAATCAGATTGAAGAATAGTAAAATAACGAGTTCAGAATTTATGGTTTCAAAAGGAAAACGGGTCTCGGTCCGCGAATGGAGAGTTTCAAAAGTTTAATTTGCGAAGGAAGTCCCCAACAGTGAGTTGTTTCGTTGCATACCATATGTCAATATCTATTGTGTAAGACTAGTTTAAAAGAAATCAAACAATATGTACCTGATTTTCCCTTTTTGCTATGTCAGCGTACTTGAATTCTATTTTTTCAGTGAAAAAGCCGAAGTCCCGATGAAACAGGCACAGAGCACTATTAACACTTACTGGAAACTGTTCAAAGAGTCGTCCGAAGCACTTTTAAGCTAATCCGATAAATTGCAATTTCCAAGCTGTGTTTTGCATCTATTGTAATTTCCATTCGATATTTCGCAGATTAAGTAATTTGGCCAGCTCAAACATTTTTGCAAATGCTGTGTTGATTGTGCTGCACGTTTTTGGATTGCCGGCTTCCATAGATGGAGACGGTTAGTTCGAATCAAACATCAATCTTATTGATACACGGAATTCTCATTGGAGTGGTATATTGAACGTATAACAAACAGTTGTTGCTCTGCCTTCACTCCTTAAAAGTCGAATTTTGTTCACTTTCAAGCCCAGAACGTGCACTTATTGGCTTCTCACTGAGCGCACTAAGTGAGCCTAAAATTTCCTCATGTCAGCATTACAACTTGACACCCGGCAATGTCACCGAAATCAAAACATACCTGTTGCACGGGCAGCATAATTGCCCACGATGAATATTTGCTACTGTTCCCGCAACCAGTATATCGCACACTCAACTTAGCTGCAATTACCACCAGAAGCCGACACAATATTCCCATTGCTGTATATACAGGAAATACGACACAAGACACGAGACGTAAATAAGCGCGCGCGAAACTGCTAAGTTGAATGATGTGACAGGCGAAACTGACAGCTTGAAAAATCTGCTGTTTTATTTACCGTAGCACATACGCAAACCAGCTGACTCGAGGCAGCATGTACAGTTCAGAAATCAACAGAAATCGAACCGGTTCAGAATAAAATCCGCGTGGCGGCATTTCAAATTTAAATTCAAATTATTGTTGATTTCCTAACTTTGAATTCGTTAAACCATATTCAATATTTTGAACAATTTTAATGGAAAGCGTAGCTCTAAATTTTAAAATTCAAATACCTTTTACGAAGAGTTAATAGCTAAACACTGAATATTTCGTTACTGCAAACCGGTTCCCTGGTTATTTTCATTTTTTAAATGTAAATGCTTGATAATCAATTCGGTATCACTATAATGTGAAAGAATTGACAATCATGGTAGCTAATAGACCAGAAAAAGGCCTATCATAACTCCCAAATCGAGTGAAAAAGTCAAATCACACAAAATAGATTTATGTATCGTGAAACTCGACTATTTTACCATTTCAAAATGCTATAAATTGACGTTTCGGTACAATTTTCAATTTTTTTGGTACAAAGTTCGTTGCAAAAACTGCCATCGACAACTGTTTGAAAATTATCAACAGTTATTATTTCAATATGGCGTGTATAGTGCTACTGGGGACTACACGTTTTGTTACAAGTTGTGGTTTTTTTTACTAAAATGTGAAGTAATGTGCTTTTTAATATGAATGAAGAGGATGAAATAGATTGTGGTCTAAGATTATTACAGAAAATGATGCATGGCCTCTCAGTAGAGACCTTAACGGTGCAACAATTAAGAAAAAACATAGTGGAATCATTGTAATTCAAAATATTATGCTACGTTTGTTGAATAATTAAAGCTACACGATATTTTATTGAATAATTAAACGTACATTGTATATTATTTATCCTAATTCTTTAATCTTCTATTTTCGCATCTAAATATTCTATTTTTTCCGAGTCTTAAGCTTCAAAAATTCTAATTTCTGGCACATCAACTTATAAATCTTACTTAAGTTGCATCTACTGTCGTTGCTATTTGTTTAATCCGCCAAAGTTCTATGACCAGATTGTCTTGCAGATTTGCTTGCTGTTTTTACAGTCCAATTATACGATCGGAAAATAAATTCCTTTTTATATCAGTGACTTACACATTTTTTTTTTACTTTTCTTCTTTTTCATGGCAATGTGGTTCTGCAACCACTTACTTACAATAATATACCCGTGAACTGGTCAAATGAAGTCAAATACCTTGGTAAAACCATAAACTCAAAATATACAATAAAAGAGGACCTTCAGGAAATTAGAAATAGTATTGACGAACCGATAAACCTGATGAATATGGTCACTGGCAAGAAAAGTGGTTTATCTTCACATAAAAGTCTAGTTCTTTACAAGGCGTTAGTGAGGCCTAGATTAGAAAATCACATATCCGCCAACATGGGGGCGCCGAATTATTTCTTTTCTAACTTAGATTCCATAAAGGCTAAAATACTTAAAAGGTGCATGGGTCTGTCGGCCCAAGCCCCAAACTGTCTAACATTTGCTTTGGCGAACGAGTTACCATCATATTACAGAGCCTTGTAGTACACTACCAGAGAAGTCATTAAGCTGAAAATAGATAATATAGACCTATACAGAAGTGCGAGAATGTATTCAGCCAAATCGAATTATGGTGTTGTTTTTGCAAAGTTCGGAGAGATACTTGATGACTTCAGACCTGGTGCCGATAGATCTGCTCCGTCAAACATCATCTCTGTATGTAAACATGCAGGACCGTTTAGTGGTTTGACTAAGGACCAACCGAACAGCATGGCTGGAACCACTTTCAATATATTGAGAAATGAAGAGAGAAATAATGGTTTTGATATCGTGGCTGCTGATGGTGCGAAGTCGGATGCAGGAGCTGCATGTACTATTATGGGGGATAATGTTGAAATAAATGATGGTTTCTCCCTATCAGATGCGACTGAGGTAGTTAACACAGAGCTGGCTGCAATAATGTGTGCTATTGAAAGGGGTATCAGCCTGGGTTTGGGTAAGATAACCATCCTGTCAGACAGCAATAAAGCCTGCATGCTGCTAGATGTACCTTCATCTAAGAACCAGATTATATATAAAATATGGGAACTGTTGTCAGCAAATAGAGATGTACTAGTCAGATTCATCTGGGTTCCGGGTCACAGGGGGATTCCTCTGATGAAAAAAGTAGATAGTCTGGCTAAAGCTGCAATTTTGGAGGGTTCACCCCTAACGTTGCCGCTATGCATTAATGTTATCATGTCAATAGCCTGGCGTGAAATTAAAAGGTCTTGGCAAATAAAATATGGGAAGATGTCCAGAGGTTTGAGGGGATGTCCGTGGCTGGAGACGGACCTGGCCTTCAGAGAACATACATGGTTTAGCAGGTTTCAGGGGAGTAACAGAAGTGTTTCAATAATTAATAGACTGTTTACAGGCAAGGGGTACAATAACCAAAGATTATTTAAGAAAAATCTACTTGAGGTTCCAAAATGCGATTTCTGTGATGAAATAGATTCTATTGACCACAAAGCTTTCAAGTGTCCTAACTATAATTTAACCAGAAGAGATTTTGGCTTTTTCAGATGATATAGCTCATCTAATAGACTGCTGGTTGAGCACAAGGAGGAGATGCTCTTAGAATTATCTAAATTCTTGGATTTAAGCAAAATTGACGCATAAAATACAGTTAGTAGATATGCTTTATAGGCACGGAATATGCTTTAATTTAGTTGTAGCTTTTGAAGTGTTATTGAATACTTATACAATAGACCTGTGTGCATCAAATATACAACGGGTGATTATGAATTATGGTGACACGCCACTATGGTTGGGATTTATGGGTGTTTTTTCCCAAACTAAATTAAATAAGATTTTGATTTTGCAATGTTTACAGTACATATTTTGTTTTTTTGTTTTTCGTTTTTTCCTTTTAAAAAAAAGAAAAAATAAGATTTAATGCTTTTTGTATTTAATCATAAGTCAATACAGTTGGTTATTATGTACTATTAACTTTAAGTAACTAATATTTTTTGTAAACTTATTTTCATAGGCTTAAGATGAATTTTTTTTTGTTTTATATAAATAATATGGTGCGATACTAACTTCTAAATTGCAATTTTCCTATCCTTATAGCTCCTCTACCCAATATCCTTTATAGCCTTGGACAAAATTCATAAGTAACTGCCAAATGTGCTAACAAATCGATTGAATCCGATGGCCATTACCACTGGTTCAAGGCCAACCTCGTTTCCTTGGAAATAGGAACAATTAACGGAAAAAAAACGTTTTGTTAGGGACAGCGCAGTTAAAACTTGATGTCGGCTTTACGGAATATTATGGTCTTTGAGGTTAAGTGTATTGTAGAATCTTTCGATATCTGTATTTCCAGTAAAGAGTTGTAACCATGAACATTAATTTGAACTAGTAGACGAAAATTCTCCAAAGAAAATCACTTTCTTCGATTTTCCTACTGTATTTATGTATTACGCATTATGTTACGAATATCCAACCAAATTCATAATTTTAATTTTATAGCTTTCGCACATTAAGAAAATTTATCGATGAGAATTAAGTACGGAATCGTTTTGGATTTAAACCAGATGATATATATTAATCCATGAGGTCCTGATGAAGCATCTGTTTTTTAAAAGGCTTATAGTGGGTATCATCATACTTTGCTGAATTGAAAATGTGGAAATTCCTAATGATGGAATCTAATTAATTTTTTTAATTTAGAGCAATACACAACACTTTTAAAATCAATATATGCTCCATTCATTCCCTTATAATTGCTTTTTTGATGTTCTCTGAGAATTCTTTCTCGAATATCGGTTTTATTTTTGATATCGTTATGAATTTTACTTGCTTTACTGATTCTATCCGCAGGATTATCTAGTTTCCACTGGATATATATAAATACATATATATATATATATATATATATATATATATATATATATATATATATATATATATATGTATATATATATATATATTTATATATATATATATATATATATATATATATATATATATATATATATATATATATATATATATACATGATAGCATAATTTTCTTACCAGCTAACACTGCGTCAGTCTGTCGATCCTTGGATCAAGGGATTATACAAAATTTCAAGGTTAATTATAGAGGATTGATTCTCGAGCACATTCTTTCGAAAATTGACAGAACCAAGTCAGCATTAGAACTTGCAAAAAAATAGATGTTCTTGACTCTTTCTACTTCATCAAATCCTCCTGGGATAAAGTTGTTGAGTGACTATCAAAAAATATTTTAGAAAAGCAGCATCCGAACAAACAACTCAAAATATTTTAGAATTTGAATCCAAAGATGAATTGTCTTTATCAACGTCAAAAATTTACAAAAAGTGTTCGTCGATTTCAAGAACAAAAATTTGGAATAATTTTTAAACATGCAGGGAGTAGAGCAAAGGAACGCCAACTTCGTTCTTTCGAGCAGATTCTGACCTGTCAAATTATATGCAGTTTTCAAATGTAAAACAGTTGAAAATAAAGGGAGAAAACAACGAGTATAAACTACCACAATCGATAAAGAATATAAAAGCAACTAGCAGAAAATTACATATTTTAACTTTCCACACATTATGAGGGCTATTTCTAATTTCCTAACTACCAAAACATTCAACATAACCATGAAAAACCAAAACCACCTATTGACAACTAACACTACCAATGACAACTAACATAGCCACCTCACGGCAAAAAAAGGCGTAACTACTCATGAACTACTCGCGAACGAGAGCGCGAGTAGTTGGAAGTAGCCAGAAGTACTTGCGAGTACTAAATAGTAATAATGGAACACGGGCAATAACAATTTTATAAGCGAGATTTCCGATTTGATTTCAATTTTCGTATTAATATTGTGTCCGCTTGTGAGAGGTTTTTTGTATTGAATGTACGAAAATATGGTGTCCGCGTCCGTTCATTGGAGGTCAATTTGTTCCCAAAACGAATCCACAAGCGTGTGTAAAGAAAATTTGTCCGGATATGGGAGGTGTCCGCTTATCAGAGGTGTCCGCAAGCGGAGGTCTCACCGTATATAAATATATATATATATATATATATATATATATATATATATATATATATATATATATATATATATATATATATATATATATATATATATATATATATATATATATAATTTAATTTAAAGTTTTAATCAAGTTCAAAGGCACTTCCGAAATTGGAATCTAATTTTTACTATCCCCTTCGGCACTATGATTCGTTGCATCTATGGAGCTCATATTTTTCAGAAAGATTTCAACTTCAGAGTTTGTATCAATTGGCATGTGACTTTTTTCTACAGAGCTTCAGCTTCACCTTTGGAATTTGAATCGTTATCAACAATTTCGACCCTTGATAGTGCATTAGCTGTGATGTCCTCTTTCCACGTCAAATACCCAATTGTGGAATTAAATTCTTCTTGTTTGATCTTTATAGCGAAAATGTATTTGGAGAAGTGCTAGACTTAGCGCAGCTCAGAACCAGACCGAAGTCCGGAACCAAGATGGCTAAGGTCCAACAGAAGTGTGAATGGCTAATGCCATTCAAGAGGCAAATTCACAAAAAAAAAGAATTGCACGTCCGCATTAGCGGAACACCCTTCAACCAACCCCGACGGATGCTGGGGTGCCGCTTTGCTAGCTCGCTGCGGCTGGGGTGGGTTCATGAAACAATGGGGTTGATCAGCTCTCAAGAGAAACGGGATGCTACGTTTTATTTCATCCGTCATAATAACGTTGCCGCAAACTGGTATTTAAAAATACCCAAGGGACAAAAGGGGGCATAGTTCCGTTAAGGAGCCCACCCGTGGTTTTGCAAAATGGGCTGACTAAGCAGACCCAGTGCTCATGACGCCGCACGGAGCCATAAAATTGAAATTCTAAAAAACGGAAAAAGCGGGAAAAAACGCTGCCTCTCTTTTCAGAGGAACCCGGGTGAGGCAGACAGCCCCAGACCTCCGATGGTGGCGGAGCCCTGACCGCGATGGTCTGGGGTCCTCCACCCACTGATACTGGCCATTATCCAAAATCAAACAGAAACTAATACCAAAAAAATTTAAAAAAATTCTAAAAACGATTGGCCAGTATCCCTCCCTTGAAAGATCAGCTGAAAATCACAAAATAAACACTCTATTTAATCATGGGATCGGCCAGCCAGGCCTTGTGCGGTCCCTGAAACAGAAGAGAAATTCTCGGGCTTCCGCCCAATAAGAAGGCCGGTGGTTTGCAAATTCATATTTATTGTTAATATTGATAGAGATTTATCGACATGGTAAGTGGATAACCTATTTGAAATTCCGTTTCTTTTGAAATTACAAAAATAAATTTACAAAATTATCGTTGGGAGGTTGTATTGCTTTACTTTTAGCCGTTAATTAGATTTGAATGGTTATTTAGTATTAGGGTTTGTATGCATACAGCCTAAATATCTTTAGAAACCTGATGGCTTCCGTAATCTGACTTTTCTAAATTTGAAAATAGAGCATTACTACCGTTCGATTGATATTATCAGTATGAAAACATTTCAGTCAGTTTTTTTTTCTTTCTTTCTAATGCTACTTTTTATTTAACAGTTTAATTATGACTTTTCCAAGTATCAAACTCAACCTTTGAACACAAAATCTGATTTGGTTAATAAATTTCAAATAGTTTAGAACAAAAAAAATTTTTTTTTTCTAACATTCATCAAAAACAACTGAAAACTATTGTTATGTACGATTACATAAAAAACCACAATTCTTTCCAAAAATGTCGTAACAAAATACTTCGGGTTTTACTAAAAACAATCGAAATTCGATTAATATATATATGAAATAGTTTTGCAATGTAAAATTCCAAAAGCATGAATCATAGTGTCCTCTATGATTTTCATCATCAGAATGTATAAATAACAGCTAACAATTGGAAACATTAAACAACTATTAGATTAAATTTTGCAATTAACTGATGCATCCGAAAAACGGTGATACCACATTATTGTGATTTCCAAAAAGAAATATGACACAGTTGAGAGTCTCCCGCTCAAAAAAAATTAAAAAGATGCGTTGTTTAAAGTTATATCGAAAAACAAGCCGCGAATCGGAAGGAAATAAATAAATACGACCGACATTTAGATCAGAGCAGTTGATTTAAACTATCAGAAACCAAAGAAAACATTGTGTTGAAAAAAACTGCAAAAATTAAGAAATTTCTATCTTTCTATATAGTAAAGCTTGGGTCAGACATCGCTACTTTTACTGCGCAGTTTTTAGGTTGCAGAAGCAAAAACTGCTAGCTCTGTTCACACATAGTGGGTGCAACCCGCTACTTTTACTGCGCGCAACCGGGTAGCTGCAACTTCTTGCAAAGAAAACTGCAAAGGTGTTCACACATAACTCGCAGTTTTTGCTGCGCGCAACCTCTGTTGCAGTATTTTACTATTTAGTTTGTTATGAAGTTTAAACCAGTTGTGTAAGTATGTATTTCGATGATCCAGAAGTGTTGGCTGCGGCTTGTTTAGTTGTAGCTTTAAATAAACGAAAAAAGAAAAGCAAAAACAGAAGCTGGTGGGTGAGGACGTGGATCGCAAATAGAGAACACTATGGAGCTGTGCATTGTTTGTTAAATGAATTGCGTTTAGATGACGAAGCATTTTATAAAAACTTTTTGACAATATCGGGTAGTGATTTTGATGAACTTCTACAACTGGTGACTCCTTTAATAAAAAAAAGACTTTTGGATGAGAAAATCAATAAGCCCAAGTGAACGATTCTCTTCCTTCAACTATTTAAACAAATTTGAACAAATTTGTTTTGAAACATTAGAATAGAATGATTTACGTAAATTTTATTTATCAGTTTTTAACATTTACGTTAGATTTTGCAAAATAGCTATAACATAGACTTATAATTAGAATAAACCGTATCGCCCATACCTTCTCTTAATTAAAAATGCTCTTCCTTCAATCAAAGATACTGTGTCTTTCATCCAATTGTATTTAGCTATATCCTATTTGGTTAAACAAAATTAATATTCTACCATTTACAAATTTTGAAATACATATCGTAAAATATAATAAAATTGCTATCACTACCGTACACACAATACTGATACTACTAATTGAATTGGCAATAACAAAACGAAAAGCTGCAGACGCAGCCGCAGCAAAGTTTCAACCAAATCAATATTTTTTTGCTGCACTTGCAACTCATTGAAAAGCTCTTCATACATCGCTACTTTTTAAGCTGCAAGTTGCAACCGCAGTCTGGCTGCAGGCGCAGTTTTCAAGGTTTCTACATTGATCACACATCGCTACTTTCTGTCAACGCAGTTTTTTGTGCTGCGCAGCGCAAAAAGTAGCGATGTCTGACCGTAGCTTAACTCTCTCTTTTCACATGCTTGCATTAAAGAAACTTGCTTTTCAATCTGTGATATTCACTTCTTGTAGTTCCCGATGTTTCGTCATCGTCGTTGTCAATTTGTACCCGTCTGGTTTGCTTGTTTTCCTAATAACACAGCCTGAACGTAAAATACTTAGATCTCAACGAGCTACTTTTTAGGCTCAGTGTAGAATGTGTTGTGGTTTCGACGATGCTAACGATAGATACAAGCCGAGCAATTTCTCCAAATTGCAATAATCCGTTAAATATCAATTGTTTGGCAGCCATAGGTTCTATCCTCTTCTATTCATTGCATCCTTGCCAAATCTGATGGTGTGAGTATAAATTAGCGGACCACCTACTATGCGTCAACAGCTGAAAATTTCTGGTTCTAATGCCTCGAATTGTGTGCGGTAAACAGCGGTCAAACTTTGTGACAGCAGAAAACCAACCACGTGCCCCGCTGACAGACGAGCCGAAAATCGTCAGCCATGAAAAATACGCTTCTTCCACAGACACGGCGAAAACGAATTTGCTCTCCACGCGAAATCAAACGCTCGAGCGATGGGTAGCCCCGTTCAGGCTCGGTCAGCACTAGTGCACAAACGAACAACCGAGTCCAAGGAATTCAAATCGAAATTTCACGCCAAGGCGTATTCGGAGCTCACCACACTATTGTGGCCCCTAACACAAAACTGCCACGGGATCCGCTTCCTCCTAAACTAGCGCCATTCTTCTCAAATCGTTTCACGAGCCCGTTTCGCAGGAAATATTACAAATGAGCAATTTCTCGTGTTTGATGTGCGGAACGGCGTGGTCGCGAACATGCCCTCATGGCGCCGCGGCGAGAATTCACTTCCAACATTAACAATCTACTGTCAAAGAACATGCGGCTTTTTGTTTCAGGGTTTTGCTAGTATCGCGTTTCGTATTGCACCATTCCAAAGAGGTCGCCTAATTCGCGCCGCACTTCGATAACGTGTGAGTATTGATGATGGCGCTTAAACTCATTCACCATCTGAGTCCACTTGCTTAATATACTCCCTTGACAGTACTTAGCGCCCCGATACAGTACCTTGCCGATTAATCAAACTATCACTCGTTGTTTTCGGATCGAATACAAAGTTAGGTAGTGCATCGCACATAATGAATTATCGAAGCCGATATCAATCCCCAGTCACTGACATCTACGCAATTCACAAGTACTTAAATTAAAAGCTAGAATGCACCCACAACGTGCAAATTTTTAACACCAACTCGCCCGACCGACCAACTGGCCTACGCCACGATTTCTTCGAGACCGCCGCTCGCCACAGCGAACCAAACTTGACTGCCCCGAATTGCAATTTCAATTTCGAGACGAGCGCAGAGGATCCCGTTATAGCCCGTCCAGACTACGGATACTTATGTATCCGGATACATAAGTGTTGTCCTCACTGCAGCGACATCTGCAGATACATTTTACCCTTGCCATGAAAATCAATGAAAAGTGTGGACGATACTTATGTATGTGGATACTTAAGTATCCGTAGTCTGGACGGGCTATTAGATGTTCGCTCGCCTTGAAATTGCAATAGCGAAGTCACATCGGACTTGCAGTACTTTGCTATTTTTCAAATCGAACAATGTTTAAAACCGTTCCGATTTGAAATAAATGTAGCAATTTCGAGCACGGGACAGTGTGCGTCGAAATAATGGGTCCAGTAATTTCAATTGAAATTACTGGATGCTACAGTATTTACGATGTAAAATGAATGAAAAGTGTACGCAGAAATCAAAGCCAATTTAAGGGAAATGCATAAAATATGTAATTAGATTTTTAAGTAGTAGAATATAAAAATTCAAAAATTATGTTTGTTACCACGAACATTATATTTATGAACCCAATAAAGAATTTTATTAGAAGGTGGCAGGCTGCATTTAATGTTAAAATAACACTTGCAAAGCAATTGCATCAATGTTTAAGAGTTGAGCGTCAAATTGCCATGGCTGCCTTTTGAAATTATTGAATGTGGTGTTGATGATTCGCAGGCCGAAATTTGCGCTAACGTGTATAAATATCTATCTACCTGGATTATATTTTACTTTATCATAATTTTCTAATGCGCCAACACACGCTTTAAAGAATATAAGACATGAATAACCCTTTCCTCTTTATCAAATAGAAGATATGTTCCCCACCAACTCGATGAAAATTATTTTGACCGGAACTTCTGCATGAAATAATAAAAAACTCTAGCGCACCTGAGCCGCTAGAAAAATAATTTTCGAAGAAATTGTCTTTGAGTTAAAAAAAAAATGTGGAAAGACGTAACACACTTTTTTGTAGAATCATATCAACCACTCCTTGTTCAAAGCAACAGAACTCAACTATAACACAAATAATGAAAATGTTCAGTGCTGGCAACATTTTCCCAACGAAGCAGCAATAATTTTACCTTCAGAAGCTCATACTTTAATCAACTTATCCTTTGAATTTCGTTCTCATCGGAGGATTCCGTCGAAAGCTTTAGCGGTTAACGTTGTTTGAAGCTGCCATCCAAAAAATGTTCAAAACTCGAAAAATTTAAAAATTGGTTTCTTAGTTTTATTGCAAATGTTTTGCATATGAGTATGAAATTTGAAGCATCCGTTGATGCAATAGTTACGAAAATGGCTAAAGCTGGTTACCCTGTGTCAGCAGCAAAGCAAAATATATACCAAATCTGCTTCACGTTAAACTAAACCCAACCAATAAATTTCGTTTCGATTGAATCACTGCGCTAGAAGTTATACAGGTGAAAAATGTTTTAGGGTTACCACCCTCAAAACTTTTCAAATTTTTAAAGCGTTAATATTTGCTGTTAATTTTCATTGCAGGATCGTTTCCATTTGCAAATCTAATGATATAATCGCGCAGTAAAGAAATTCCAAAAAATTACAAAAACGGTCATAGCTGGCAGCTCTTTCATGATTTTTGTACGAAATTCCTATGACATCTGGCTCACATCAAAATCTATTTACTGCATAAACTTCATTTTGATATCATGACTGCACCGGAAGTTATAGGGAAAAAAGCTTTATTTTGCTGAGCAAATTTGCAAGATTTAGGAGACAACAATCACCATAGCTGGCAACTCTATTCTAATTTTTCAGCCAAATTTTCACCAAATGCTACCTTAAGTAAAATCCAAATATTGTGTGAATTTTGTTTAAATCTGATGGCTGAATCGGAAGTTATAGGCCAAAAAGCAGCTTTTTTTTCAGTGAATTTTCAAGATGGCACCACTGCCACAGAGTTGCCTGCGTTTCAAAATTACTTCTATCAGACCTGGTCCTAGTTGATACCAACATGTCCTGTGAATTTCATTATGATCGGATAATCCGGTCGTCAGTTCTCGTGAACAGAACTTTCGAGTGCTGAAAATAGAGGTAATTTAGTGATGGGTTGCCGTTCTTGTGCAAATCGGAATTTTAAAAATTTCAAATTGACATGATGCACAAACGTTAAAATTCATCAATGATTTGAATTTTTTGTCAAAAATCAAAAATTTTTCAAGAGGTTCAATGATTTGAAAGATTTTTTTTCAAGAGCCTGCCGCAGCTACAGCGTTACCCGCACGACCTTGGAAATCCATGTGTATTAAACTTTAGTCAACATCAATACGCTCCGCCAATTTCACGATGATCCAATGTTTCTGTCAGAATTAATGACAAATCAAAATTTGAAAAAAAATCCTTTCCTACTTTTAGGCACGCTGCACCCACACACGGCTCAAAATTTCCAATTTTTTGTCATAGGCAAGCTTAAAACATAATAAGGTTTCATTCCCAATACTTTTTTTTAACAAAAATGCACGCTGCTTGGAAATATAGAAGTACCTCAAAACTCACTAAAACGCTCGCCGCCGCCAAAAGGTTTAGGATATCTGAATTTTAGCAAGTCGTGGACCTACCTACTAAATACATCTACGTTCTCCGAAAGCTTCAGCTCAATCGAATATGCCACTCCAGAGATTATCTCCCTTAATCATTTTGATGATATATATATATATATATATATATATATATATATATATATATATATATATATATATATATATATATATATATATATATAAAGAAATATGAATTTCAGCGAAACGAGTTTAATACTACTTTTCTTCGAAAATTAGTGAAAATAAGACTAGAGATTCTAACCCATTGTTTAGATCAGCTTGTGGCCTCAATAACGATCTCAATATGCTTGAACATTGGGAAATAAATTGTTGCAGTGGGGGATTGAACCCATGCGTCTTCCGTTTTCATTTGATGTTTGGATGTACATATATCTGTCAAGCGGATTATAAATATATGATGATATATATATATATATATATATATATATATATATATATATATATATATATATATATATATATATATATAGATATACATATATATATATATATATACATATATATATATATTATATACTTACACTTTACTGTTGCAAAAGGGCCATAGGGGCGAGTTGGGGATTGCAGCCTCGTACTGTTGCTTGGCTTTACACTGCTGTGGTGGAACCAATTCTGTTGTTTGGGGTGGCGTTCTGGTGGCAGGCTGCT
>OZ022265.1:69538294-69548294 GCA_963978885.1 Nemotelus pantherinus | reverse complement strand
TAGAGCCATCTACTGACAAACAGCGAGAACTTAGTTGCGCACCAATAGACATTATTCAGGCCAAATTTGGTTGAAAAGCCACAATAGGGTTGCCAGCTATTGGTTTTGTGCTTGTTTGCAATATCTTTATTAAGCGGTTTTATCGTAGAATATTCAAATGGTAATGATATTGTAGTGACAATAAACAGCAAATATTAAGTTTTCGATTATTTGAAAAAACTTGCTGCAGGTAACCCTGAATTTCTTTTTACTCCTATAACTTCGAATGTAATATAACAACGCGAAGCAGATGTGATATATTCTCAGCTTTGATACTGGCGAAAGGTTGCCAGCGCGAGTCGGTTGTGCTACTTTTGTATCAATAAATGCTTACAGTTAGTATTCATACCGGAAACATTTACAATGAAAATAAATAACCGATGTTTCAATTCGCAAAGTTCTGAAAATTTTTCGGATCGCAGCCCCAAACACCAAGTTCAGTTACAGTGCTGCAGGCACTGAGCATTTCCTTCATTGATGTTATATGAGATGCTGCTTTCAAAATTTTGTGAAATAAGCAACTGATAACGAATATAATTATCCCGTGTTTTCCTCTCATAAACGTTGAAATTCATGCCAGTGGTAATATCTGAAACCTTCCACCATATCAGTTATAATGCATTCTTGAGACCAAAGTAAAACGTGGCGTTTGAAACAGTTTGGCCGTAATAAGCAGCTCCTGTGGTGGAATATGCACTCAAAACCTGCACGATTCTTCTACTGTTCTTCGAACATTAGTGTTTCTAGCGGTTCAGGTGCGCTAGAGTTTTTATATTTCAATGCCTTACAATGTGAGCAAACCGAGTTCATCGAACCAATAACAACACATCGGTAGTTACTGTAGTCAATTGACACATCGTACCTGAAAGCAGCTCGATTCAAACTTGCGCGATTATTAGTTGAATGTCGCGCTCGCGCTTCACGCGTTTGTGATATCCGAATTCTTTCACGTTCATTTCGGCCGTTACGTTCTTGTCCAGCATGATTAGATCGGTAATTAGCTTGGTTTGTAGCATTTCGGGTTCTTTTACCTAAATTGCTTCGTCTAATAGGAGGCATATCTATATTATAGATTATTTTGTCACATGCAATAATTAGCGATCATAGGTAAATAAACACTGCACAAAACACTATATAGGTACGAATTTGTTATGTGTATCAGTTGATAAAAGCAAACTCATTAGCTCATAAGAGTAGGAGGTAACCGAAAATCCAAGAAAAAAACCCACTGAAATTGACAGTTTGTTGTTGTTTCAACTTTTTTTACTAATGTTCGAAGAACAATAGTATTAAACTCGTTTCGCCGAAAATTCATATTTCTTTATTTATATATATATATATATATATATATATATATATATATATATATATATATATATATATATATATATATATCAGCAAATCGGTTAATAGAAGTAATCTTTGGAGTGGCCGATCCGATTGAGCTGAAATTTTCGCATGTCGTAGATGTATATAGTAGGTAGGTCCATGACTTGTTCGAATTCAGTTATCTTTAACCTTTTGGCGGCGGCGGGCATTTTAGTGAATTTTCAGGTACTCCTATATTTCCAAGCAGTGTAAAATTTTTGTAACAAAAAGTATTGGAAATAAAAACTTATTATGTTTTAGGTTTGCTCACGACAAAGAATTGGAAATTTTGAGCCGTGTGTGGGTGGTGAGTGCCTAAAAGTGAGCAAAGATTTTTTCTCAAATTTTGATTTGTCATAACTTCTGACAGAAACATTCGATCATCGTGAAATTAATAGAGCGTATTGATGTAGGCTAGAACTTAGCACACATGGATTTTAAAGACAGTGTGGGTAACCCTGTAGCTATGGCAGGCTCTTAAAAAAAAATCCTTCAAATCATCGACCTTCCTGAAAATTTTTTGCTTTTTGCCAAAAAACTCAAATCATTGATAAATCTAAATCTTTGTCCATCACGTCAGATTAAAATTTTCCAAATTCCGATTCGCACAAGAACGGCAACCCATCACCAAACTACCTCTATTTTCAGCACTCGAAAGTTCTGTTCACGAGAACTGACGACCGGGTTATCCGATTATAGTGAAATTTACAGGACATGTTAATATTAGCTAGGACCAGGTCTGATAGAAGTGATTTTGAAATGCGGGCAACCCTGTGCCAGTGGTACCATCTTGAAAAATCACAGAGAAAAAAAAACCGGTTTTTGGCCTATAACTTCCGATTCAGCCATCAGATTTTGACAAAATTCATACAATACTTGGATCTTATTCTATGTAACATTTGGTGAAAATTTGGCTGAAGAATTAGAATAGAGTTGCCAGCTATGGTGATTTTTGTCTACTAAATCTTGCAAATTTGCTCAGCAAAATAAAGATTTCTTCCCTATATTTTCCGGTCCAGTGTAGAAATCGGAACGAACTTCACGCAGTAAATGAACCTTAATATGAACCAAATGTCATAGAAATTTCGTACGAAAATCTTGAAAGGGCTGCCAGCTATGACCATTTTGTAATTTTGTTTAATTTCTTTACTGAGCGATTTTGTCATTAAATTTGCAAATGGAAATGATCCTGCAATGAAAATTAACAACAAATATTAACGCTTTAAAAACTTGAAAAGTTTTGAGGGTGGTAACCCTAAAATTCTTTTCACCCGTATAACGTCCAGCGCAGTGATTCAATTGAAACGAAATTTACTGGTTGGGTTTAACTTAACGTGAAGCAGATTTGGTATGTGTTTTGCTTTGATGCTTACACAGGGTAACCAGCATTAGCCATTTCCGTAAATATTGCACCAAAAGATGCTTCAAATTACGTTCTCATATGCAAAGAATTTGCAATAAAAATAAGAAACCAATTTCGAAATTTTCCGAGTTTTGAACATTTTTCGGATGGCAGCCTCAAAAAACGTTTAACCGCTGAAAATTTCGATAAAATCCTGCGATGAGAACGAAATTCAGAGGATAAGTTGATTTGAGTATGAGTTTGTCATGGTAAACTTATTGCTGCTTTGTTCGGACTACTTTGTTCGGGTTGCCAGCACTGAACATTTTCATCATTTGTGTTATAGTTGAGTTTTGTTGCTTTGGATAAGGAATGGTTGATATGATTCTACAAAACAGTGTTTTATGTCTTTCCAAACTTTTTTGTCACTCAAAGAAAATTTCTTCGAAAATTAGTTTTCTAGCGGTTCAGGTGCGCTAGTTTCTTTTTTGTTTATCTGTGCTCCAATGCACACTGTTTTGATAGATATGATTGAATTTGAACTTTGTACAGAGGTAATAAAGTACAAATTGACTCTTTGACGTTAGGAACATACCTCCATTGTTTAAACAATAGTGACTGCTTGTAATTCAATATGAACTTTATACAATAGCAATAAAGCTCGTTTTAGTTAGAAAACGTTTGTATGGGAAAAAGAAAAGGGCTGTTTTTAGGGTTTTTCCGGCAATTATTCTCGCAGTAAAAACCATCTTCGAACTTCAACGAACATTTTAAAAAAAGAATTGGCCAAATTGGTTCAGGCGTTGTTGAGTTATGCGCTTACCAACAAATTTTGCTTTTCAATTTTTTATTATAGATATATATATATATTGCTGCATGTTAGTCAGTACCTATGCATTGCAACTATTTGGCATGTCATAGCACTGTCCAGTGAGAACCACGTGGAGGTCTACAGCATTCTCACCAGGATAGGATGAGGATAGGAAAATACTTGAGGGATAAAGCAGGTCAATGGATATAACAGGAAGTTGATATAGCAAATAACGGAAATTCTTAACATGTTTTATAGATATTATGAGTATAAATAGTTGATTGCTACTTCATGAAGATATAATTTAACGTATTGTGAATCATGTGAAGTAATAAATCTATAAAACTGATCAACGCTACCATTTTTCAAAACAATGTTACCATAGTTTTCTTTCTATTTGATAGGGTTATCACAGTGTTTTTACTTAAAATTATTTATTTATGTAACAACTTTTGCTTAAAATAGCAACTGTTTGGCTTATTGAGCTGTTTATATAGTTAATAGGCAGAAATATTTTTTATTTCAACATGTGCAGAGTGTATGCATCAAAGTGCTATTAACGAAAATTTGAAACTATTGTCGGAGTATTCAATCTATATTGAAGCTCTTGCAATAGAAATGAAGTGAAGATGAAATATAAATTAATGAGTGATGAACATTTCGTAGATAAATCGTCATAGATTCGTACTTGATAAATTTGTGCTTAAAACTAAAGTAACAAATATATGTATATAGCTATTTATGTCACTAAGGATTGATGAATAAACAATTTTCGAGCAATAATTGTTGGAATAATAGGAAATGAAAAAAACTTAGATATAGTTAATGTAATGCAAACATTAACTATCGAACATTTTGAATGTTGACAAATGTCAGAATAAATTGAACGACCTTGGTATCCCCATTTTATTTCATAATTAACCTCAACAACACTTATCTCTTACTTTTTTATAAGTGGATTGATGTTGAGTATCAAGTCAATATATATATATATATATATATATATATATATATATATATATATATATATATATATATATATATATATATATATATATATATATATATATATATATATATATATATATATATAAATATATATATATATATATATATATATAGATAGATATAGATATAGATATATATATAGATATAGATATATATATATATATAGATATATAGATATATATATATATATATATATATATATATATATATATATATATATATATATATATATATATATATCATCAAAAAATTTCAGTGAAAAAATCTCAGAAACGCGCCATCCGATTGAACTGAAATTTTCAGGACACATTGGTGTATATGCAGAATAGTGCCAGGTCTCACAAAAAGTTAATAATCTTTATATAATATACCTATTATTCCGTACACAAATAATTTTTGCAAAAATAAAGTTGACGAGATACATTTCAAACGTGTTTTACATGTGAATCGGATAATGTTTTGGAATTTTTTAAACCCATGTGTGCGCTGGGTGCCTAAAAAGAGAACGGGAAAACTTGAAAATTTTTAAATTGCGATAACTTTTGACAGAGCTGTTCAATCATTACGAAATCTTCAGGACATATTGATATTTGTTAGTTGTAGATTTATGTCGCTTTTAATGAGCATGCTGTAGCTAGGGCAGGCACTGAAAGTAAAAACCTCCAAATCATCGTCTCTCTTGAAAAAATGCCGTTTCTTCAAATAAAAGCCACTCATATGTAAATCTTGTGCTTTGTTTACATAAACAATAAAAAAATTTGATATGGTATAACGGGCACGCCTGGTAGCCCTGGCCCAATTTACCTATATTTTTAGCATCAAAAACTTCTGTTCACGGAAACTCACGATCCGATGAGCAGAATTAATTGAAATTTGCAGAATATATTGGTCTTAAATAGGACCAGGTCTGATAGAAGTGATTTTGAAATGAAAGCGATTCTGTGGCAGTGGTGCCATCTTGAAAAATCACTAAAAAAGATAACTGCTTTTAACCCTATAAATTCTGATTCAATCGTTCGATTTTGACGAAATTCGCACAGTAGCTGGAACTTACTTTAAACCACGTTTGGTAGAAATTTGGTTGAAAAATTCGGTCGGAGCTGCCAGCTATGATAATTTTGGTGTCTTAAATTTGAAAAATAAAAATATGGAAGTGAAAACATTCAAACCATCGAATATCCTAAAAAATGTCCGTTTCTTACAATAAAACCAATCTGCATACAAATTTTATGCTTTATCTACACGTTCAAAGTAAAACTTTGGAAATGTCATGTCGGACCAGAACGGTAACCCTTTCCCAGTTAACCTATATTTTTAGCATCATAAAAACTTCTGTTCACGGGAACTCACGAATCAATAATCAGATACAATTGAAATTTACACAGTGAATTGGACTTAAGTAGGACCAGGTCTGATAGAAGCGATTTTGAATTGTAGGCAACTCTGTGCCAGTGGTGCCATCTTGAAAAATTACAAAGAAAAAAAACTGCTTTTTGCCCTGTGAAATGTGAATAAGTTACCAGATTTTCATGAAATTGACACAGTAGCTGAACTTTACTTTAAACTCTGTTTGATAGAAATTTGGTTGAAAAATTCGATTGGTGCTGCCAGCTATGGTAATTTTTGTGCCTTTAATTTTGAAAATTCGCTCAGGAAAATAAAACTTTTTGCCCTATAACTTCCAGTGCAGTCATGCAATCAATACGAATTTCATACAATCAATGGAACTTATTTTAACCATTATTCAAGCCAAATTTGGTTGAAAAGCCATGATAAGGTTGCCAGCTATTGTTGGTTTTGTGTTTGTTTGTAATATCTTTTTTAAGCTGTTTTATCGTAGAATTTTCAATTGGTAATGATATTGTAGTGACAATAAACAGCAAATATTAAGCTTTTGATTATTTGAAAAAACTTGCTGCAGGTAACCCTAAATTTCTTTATACTCCTATAACTTCGAATGTAATATAACAACGTGAAGCAGATGTAATATATTCTTGGCTTTGATACTGGCGAAAAGTTGCCAGCACGAGTCGGTTGTGCTACTTTTGTATCAATAAATGCTTACAGTTAGTATTCATACCGGAAACATTTACAATGAAAATAAATAACCAATGTTTCAATTCCCAAAGTTCTGCAAATTTTTCGGATCGCATCCCCAAACACCAACTTCAGTTACAGTGCTGCAGGCACTGAGCATTTCCTTCATTGATGTTATATGAGATGCTGCTTTCTAAATTTTGTGAAATAAGCAACTGATGACGAATATAATTAACAAGTGTTTTGCTCTCATAAACGTTGAAATTCAAGCCAGTATTCATATCTGAAACCTTCCACCATATGAGCTATAATGCATTCTTGAAACCAAAGTAAAACGTGGCGTTTGAGACAGTTTGGCCGTAATAAGCAGCTCCTGTGGTGGAATATGCACTCAAAACCTGCACGATTCTTCTACTGTTCTTCGAACATTAGTGTTTCTAGCGGTTCAGGTGCGCTACAGTTTTTTGTGTTATTTACTTGTTTTTGCTTGATTGCTTGATAACTTCGTCTATGAATACATAGCCAATAAATTTTGTTTCTTTCGTCAAAAAGTTACATGGTTCGATTTTAAAATTGTATTCTAGATGTCGGCTTCATATTTGGAATATTGAGTAAATGTGCTTTTTTAGTGACGTGGAAAATGTAAGGATGAGGTCCATTTGCTTAGAACAAATATTATTTTTAAATTCTTTGAACACTTAATTAATCATTTGGTGTTTGGTGGCCGGAGTATTCTTCAAAGCATATGGCACGTGAGGATATTCTTAGTGCTCGTTATGAGAAGAGAAAAATCTTTTTTTTCTCCCTTGAATCTATGATAAAAACATTTTTCCAAATCCAGTTTTGTGCAGTAAGTTTAATTTCCGAGTTTTTTTCTCAAGTTAATTCAAACTTTGACAGAAACTCTCTGACATAGTTTCCTGAGCCACATTATTTGCTAAAACTGGTTTGCAAAATATATTCTTAGTGATGTTGCCACATTAACGGCTTTGCTGTTTAATTGATAATTGCTACTATTATTATAATTTTTATTATGCTTTTTATATTTATGATTTGTTCTTTTTTGTTTCTGGCTTCTCATGAATACAGTCTGAATATTTTTACCACATGTTTTGCAGTGGGAAATTTTTTATATCTCTTGCTATTAATATTAGAATTAAAATTATTGTCTTAGCTTATCTTTATTGTAATTGGGTTGAAGTGTATTATCTGATTCATATTCGTTTTACTAGCTCTTCTTGTTAAATTTATTTTTATTCGAATATTGATTCTAATGGTTATTACTATTATTATAGCTTATGGAACGATCCAAATCTAGTCTTCTTATTTGTCCAATTTTTGAAAATTTGATCCGTTTCATGCAATGATCGAGTTCCATTTGTGCTAATGAGGACTGTTCAATTTTCAGGTAACCAAGCTTGAAACATCTTTCATAAACAATAAATGCTAATTATTTGGATTAAGGGAATGTCGCAAATATTTGTGTACCATAAGAGACAATGTATTTTGTATTTCATTATTAACTATATGAAACTTTTTTCTATATTATATATTGCTCATTCCGTTTACGAGCGCGTAAAGCTAGAAAAGTGAATATATCAAAATTTAAGAACAAAACAGGCATTCAAATTACCCATGACACTTGTGAGTGTTTATTGCAAACATGTTGGGGATTATTCTAAAATTTGTTCTGATTTTATGCTATCTAAAATAGCACAAAAACTCAAAATTTTATTGTGTCTATCGCAAAAATATGTTAAAGTTATGCAAAGTTAATGTTCTGAATAAATAATCTAAATCTGATCTAAATAATGTATGAAATAAAACTCGCGTAAGATGCCTTAGAAAAATAAGAATATTGTAAATATCTGTAAACTATTATATCATAATTTCGCACTAAGGTTTTGCTTAACCGTTGCCCCAATTCTCTTGGCTTCACCGTAAAAAGTTCTACAAAATGCACTTACTTCGATTTATCAAAGATGTAATTCGTAGAGTAAGATAGCTTGTAAGTAATCATTATCATGATAACATTTAATTAACGCCTCCTAAAGATTTTTGAACAATACATAGAGACATATTTTTAGTTTAATTTGTAAATTTTTTCTAAAAATTTTAAATTATTTGCTTTTTTCGCAGGATAAAGTTCAAGTAACGCGGTGATAAAATACTCATTTTATAGATTGCATCTTTATGCAGCCTTCTCCATATGTATTCTTTTAAATAGTTATCAAAATCATCTGAGCAACACCTTAAAGCCAATTGCTTCTTCATAGCGGCCCAGGTACCTTCAATGCCATTGGTGTGCGCTCCTGTCTCGGGATTTTTATGGTGTAATTTGTGG
This sequence comes from Nemotelus pantherinus, assembly GCA_963978885.1. Taxonomy (NCBI): domain Eukaryota; kingdom Metazoa; phylum Arthropoda; class Insecta; order Diptera; family Stratiomyidae; genus Nemotelus; species Nemotelus pantherinus. The sequence continues at coordinate 69,539,345 of OZ022265.1, read as the reverse complement.
TTGACGGTTAAGTGCGTATAACCTTCGGAGTTGAGGCAACTATACGCTTTCCACTCATCCGATATGATGGTCGTCCCTGGCTTTATAAATTTTTTTTACTAATGGAAGCAAAGTGTTCCGGCTTCGATCTTCAACCACTTCAGCAAAACATTTTCTGCTCCCTCTCTCGATTCCTCCAAACACCCACTTTCCTTCGAGACGCTTCCCTTTTTGATATTTCCTCCTTCGAAACTTAGATTCGTCTATCTCAACATCCACGCCATCGCCACCAAGCATCTGTTGCTCACTTTCAACAGCGTATGCGCACACCTACCGGCAAAAGCGACCCCATATCGCCATCGTATTTGATGTTATTTTCGCCTCATACAGAATGAAGTTTACTGTGCAATCATTAACCTAAAGGTGGGCGAGCAAAATAAATTGGTACAGTGATATTTTACTGTCATACAGCCATGTTTCACTTAAAACTGACCGTGTGACATCGTGACGATCTGTCTTACATCTCCAAACCCAGTAGGCTCTCTTTCTTTGAATATTCATCACTTTGCCACGTATTGGACAGTTGCGGGCTGACGGCAAAATACCGGTCCGCATCGCGCAAGACAACGCAAAGTTCTCATCACTTAGAGAATTGATAAATTCTAAGCAAAATTTTTGATCCATCACGGCAATTTTTTGTAATTTAATGTAATAGCTATTAGAGATAAAAATAACTTAATTTTACCTATATTATGTATATTGCCTAATTTAACCTATTTTAAATGGTTAATACACTTTAATAGTTATTAACTAAATTTAACTTAGGGCTCCTTGTGTTTTTAGGGCTGCTCAACAGTCTTCGTAACTTTTCCAACCTAAAACAATGTAAAAAATAGGAATTCAATTATGTGTAAACGATATACTCATATGTGGAGCTAGTTTTTCCTATGTAATTATGTATTTATATATATATATATATATACATATATATATATATATATATATATATATATATATATATATATATATATATGTACTGAGAAAAAGTTACAGCTCCCTAAAGTACGCGTAA
>OZ022265.1:69350794-69533294 GCA_963978885.1 Nemotelus pantherinus | reverse complement strand
AACGTAGAAACATTCAAAAAGAGTGTGCTTGGAAAATCATTGATTAACACGGAGATCAAGGAGTCGTTGAGGGATATCAACATGAAACAAAATTGTTAAGAAAGCAGCAAGGAAATAGATTGTAGTGCCGTTGATCCTACAATCCTTTCAGATTGATCCTATCAGACTAACTCTATACGACCTCATAAGTTTTTGGCATAAAATGCTTCAAACGGGTAAATTTGACTTCGTGCTTTTTCGTAGCCGTAAGACAATTTTACCGACTGTATTTTATTTGTATTTTTGTGGTTGGGTGTTTTTTTGGGGTGTCTTTTGTTTCTTTGTTTATCTTCAGTGTTTTGTCTTCTCGTGTTATTTTTGTACATTTTTGCTAGTTATTCTTCAATTTTTGACCTCTGCTCATCCTCCAGTCGTAGGTGGGGCAAAAACTTGAAGCAGAATACTCGAAAACATACAAAAATTATACGAAAAGACAACATATTGAGGACAAAAAAACACCCTCCAATCAAACACACCACCACAAAAACAAAAATAAAACACAGGTAAAATTTCCTAACGGTTAATCGGAGCACGTAGTCGAGTTTTGCCTATTGAACTATTGTATAAATTAAAGTCAACGTATTAATTAAAGCTTCTGTCTTATGCAATTGAAAGTACCAGCTTGTGAAAATTTTAGTGAAACTATTATAGAATTTTTACAGGTTTGCACTTTCAATTACTTAAGTTGGAGGCTTTATTGATACGTCGATTTTATTTGATACAATAGTTCACTGGCGAAAAATTGTCCGAATATTAAAATACCAACAAAATCCTATGTCTGGTCATTGCATAGTATATAGTATAGTATTTGCTCTTTAAAAATCAAACTCCAAAAGACAGAAAAGACACTGTCTGGTCATATTAAAAATATTTATGCACATGTAAGTGCATTTGCGAACGCAGCCACCATGATAGAATAGCAAGTAATTATATTAATAGGGATGGCGAAAACAGCTTACAACATAATCCAAGCAGAGATGATTGAAATATCTCTCCGATTTATGGAAATATCCTTTCGAAATGTTAATATCAATTTAAGATAAGCCACAGCTTTAACAACTATTATATTTTCGTTACTTAGCATGAAAGTCTTCAGTAACTACTAATAACCATATACTGTGATACAAACGAATCGTTTGTATAACAATACATATATGATTATTAGTAGTTATCTTATTTCTATATTTAAAAGTGTAGGCATATAATTTTACTTACCGACAAATGTAATCTTTGCGCACTTTTTTTTTTAGTTTTCTGTTTCACTGTTTTCTGTTTTTCTGCACTATTTTCACTGCACTATTGTTTCACTACTTTTAATAACTCGATACAAATCACTATATGAACCACTCGACACTCAATTCTTTTAAACGTGACTGTGTCCTGACCACCGGAAAACACGATATATATATACAGTCATAGGTGTGAAATCCAAAGATGTTTTATTATTGTTTCACTGCTGCAGACCATATGTCATCATGTACCATTATCCTTCTTATCAGTTCGCTGGTTGAAATATTCTCCATGTGCGGTACATGATGCAATTAATTAGGATGCGCATCGGCACTCTTTTTCCGTTTTAGTTGAAAAAGTAGCTAGATACATGTGCATATTGCTTATATAGGCCTATTTGCATAATTTTTTTCTGGTATTGAGATGGAAAATTGAACAGTCAGGAAATAATAGAGAAATATTATGCCGCGTTTACACACATGGCAAATGTTGGCGAGCCGAGTGTGTAAATTGTCCCCTTGTTTATTCTCGGCTGTTTTTTTTTTACATACAAAGATATGGAGGGAAGTAATTTTACAAGTTTCTCGACGAAACGTTCGCCATATGTGTAAACCAGGCATTAGGGTAAAGACTGAGTGACTGAAAGGAGGTTAAAATGACGTTATTTCATTTATTATGCAATATTGGTCGAAGCAGTGATAAGGAAATAAGAACATCTGTAACCAAAATAGAAAATCGGAAATTTAGAAAATACTAAGAAGATAATAAAGATAGAAAGAAAAAAGTCGAAGTTCTGGATTTAGTTCATGTTGCTCATCATGGTATTTATAAAAGATAAGAATGTGGATACAAAATTTTTGGTGTCTATAACGTTTAGTTGCCGAGTTATGGGCTTCTGAAAAATGGATGAAATTGATGAAACGTTTTTTTGGAAGCGGATTCTAGGATTCAAAAAAAAAAAAATCTAAAAAAAATCTAAAAAACATAAGAATACTGATTGTTGAAGAAAATTAACTATAAAATGAAAAGTCGAACTCGATTCCTTTAATTCTACCAATTTATTTTTCAAAAATCCGTATACTAGTATTTCGGCTATCACTTATAGCCTTCTTCAGCGATGTTTCTTCGACTGAGGAAAATAGTCCCTAATCGTCCTATTTGTAGATAAACTTTTAAGTCTCCTTAAGCGTTTTCTTTCCGTCTGGGTATTTCCCCCATCCTCGGTAGGTGGGGCGTTAATTAAATCCTCATTAGCAGCCTCATTAACTGTTTCGTTAATCCTTCTTACCTGGCTCGTGGGTGAGATGTTAATTATCGTGTTATTAAGATCTCCGGTTGCCCTTGCGGTACTTCTTCTAATCAATTTGAACAGTGGGGAATATCCGTTTCCCAAATCCCTGTTAAGGAGACACTCCCGTGGAGCCTTGAATATCTCCAAACTTTCCGCTACATCTAGCTTTCTACTATCTCCCACGTTGCTTATCAGTGAGAGGTTTTCCACCGAGATGTTGTGGTCTACTCCAACCATATGCTCCGCTACTTTAGATTTGAGCTCCTTAATGTTTTTCCTCCTTGCTGTTTCTGCTTCCCTCCGATGCTCCTTGAAGCGAGTAAGTGCACTTCGTTTCGTTTGGCCTATATATTTTAGGTCACAATCCCCGCATTGGATCGAGTATATCCCTGCTTTTTCCAATCTTTCTATTGGGTCCTTTGTTGACCCAAGTAGAGTCTTCAGCTGGTTGCTTCTGTTTTGGAATACAACCTCTACGCCCCATTTCTTTAATTTGGGCTTCAAACCCAACGAAATCCGATTATATTCTAACACGACCCTTCTCAGTGGGGGCTTGTCCTCCTTCAGGTTTGTCAAACTTTTAAGTGCCAGGTTCCTCATCCGTTTTCCAATCAGTCCTGTTATCTGTTTGGTGGGGTATCCATTGCTCTCAGCTACTTTCAAAATGTGGGATGTTTCCTTCTTTAATCCCTCGGACGATAACGGTAGGGTCAACATACGATGGATCATGTGGTTGAATGCAGCCATCTTGTGCTGGTACGCATGGTTGGAGTTGTATCTGATGACGCGATTTGTGTCTGTTGGCTTCCTGTACACTTCCAGCTCTAATTGTTTCTCCCTACTCTTTAGCAATAGATCCAAAAACGGTAGCTGACCATTCGTCTCTATTTCAAAAGAGAAATCAATATTTCCATGCAAACCATTGATGATTTCCACGGTATTTTCTACTTCTTCTCTTTTTATAACCGCGCAGATGTCGTCCACATATCTCCTCCAAAATTTCGGCATGAGGCCCTTTTCTTCCAGATCCGCTTCTAGCTTAGCCATAAAAATCTCGCTAATAAACGGTGACAGTGGGTTGCCCATCGGAGCTCCTTTCAGCTGCTTGTAATACCCTTCCCTGAATGTAAAATAATTTTCTTCCATACACAATTTCGTTAGCTTGATGTACTGTTTGACCTTCGTCTTCCAAAATGCATCATTTTGTTGCTGAAGCAACCAGGTCTCTAATATAAGAATTGCTTCCTTTATAGGTATGCTCGGAAAAAGAGGATATCAGAATTTCATCCTCTTCTAAATCTCCTATCGATTGAAGATGCTCACAAAATTCTTTCGAGTTTTTGACCGAATATGACCTAAACTTATGCTCCATGCTCTGGAATTCCTTGACCAACCATTTTGCAATCCGATGTGTTGGTGATTTTTCCGCTGAAATTATCTCCCTCATTTCTTTTCCTGGTTTATGAATTTTGGGAAGGCCCCTTATCCGTGGCAGCGCTGGATTTGAGACTTTCAAATTGTTGTTGGATAACACCTGTTTGCATTCCTTCAGAACTTTATCGACCTGCTTAATAAGTGGTTGTAGTGGATCGTTCCTCAGTTTTCTATACGGTCCATTATCTATTTTTGTCCTCATTCTTTCATCGTAATCCTCCTTATCGAGTATAACTACTGCGTTTCCTTTGTCTGCCTTGATATAGTATATCGGTTTACTTTTTAACTCTTTGGCCATTTCCTTTTCTTGGTGGATACGTTTTCCGCTGTGACTGTTGTTTTTCCTGATAGCATCTGTTGCTGCCAGGCGTATGCGTTCTTTCCCCTCCTCTGAAACTGGACCCTCCAATGTGTATGAGTTGATGCCTGCCTCTAAATCCACGATTAGCTGAGGTATATTCGCTTTGTTCCGAATGGCGAATTTTAACCCATTGTTTAAAAAATCAGTTTGTGCTGCCGTGAAGGTCTGTGATGATTGGTTTACCACCAACTTGCCGGTCTCCTGGGTGCTGCTTCTTTCTTGTGTACCCGGCCTCCGTTTACTCCCTTCCAGAGATTTGAACTTCTTCTCGAGGTGCTCCCTTTTCCTTTCGCCTTCAATTTCCTCCGCTCTTTTAACTTTCGTTAAAAATAAAGGAAACTCCCCTGAGTACTCTTGAGCTAATTTCAAATGCAAGCTGTATGCTTCCAGAGTTTTTTGATTTAATTTGGATCGCAGCTTTGAAATGCTCTGTGTTATGAGTCCTCTTTCCCACGTTCTGATGTTGTTGGATGCCATCGGTGATTTGATCCTGATTTGGTGACTTTTCGGAGTGACCCCAGCGTCTCTGCACCTGCTTAAAAAACCGATGTCCTTACTAAGTGCTGCAATTGATTTCCTCAGTGTAATGAATTTATTTGGCTCTGACCTTGGCTTGGTTGCCATTATTTGAACAAATATAATCAAACAAAAATTGTTTGGCGAGCGTTTAGGTAGAAATTATACAATAAAATGAAAAGTCGAACTCGTTTCCTTTATTTCTACCAATTTATTTTTCAAAAATCCGTATACTAGTATTTCGGCTATCACTTATAGCCTTCTTCAGCGATGTTTCTTCGACTGAGGAAAATAGTCCCTAATCGTCCTATTTGTAGATAAACTTTTAAGTCTCCTTAAGCGTTTTCTTTCCGTCTGGGTATTTCCCCCATCCTCGGTAGGTGGGGCGTTAATTAAATCCTCATTCAAGAAAAGTCGAACTCAAACGAGTTCGACTTCAAGAAAAGTCGAACTCAAACGAGTTCGACTTTTCATTTTATTGTATAATTTCTACCTAAACGCTCGCCAAACAATTTTTGTTTGATTATATTTGTTCGAAAATTAACTGTTCTTTTTAATTTTGAAATTAGATTTGAAAACCGGAAGTAAAAATTTGTGTGACACCGGAAGTAACGATTTCAACTCGTTTTTTGAATAATTTGAACCAGGTTAATTTTGTTTATATTTATATCAAAACAAAGCATAAAGTATGTTAATTTATCATAAAAGTTTTAGAATGGGATGGCCAGTAGTTTAAGAGGTAAGAGAATTTCAATACACATAAGTCGTATGAAGCGTGGTACCGGAAGCTTGGTTAGGACAGGTAGTGCGTGTGAAAATAAAACATTTATAGTAAAACTATTATATATCACTTATATCACATATACAAGGAAGATAAAATATTAAAAATTGCTGATGCTAATTTAATTTATGGAAAAAAAAACTATTTGTTTATGGAAAATGAATTTATTTCACAATTTTTAAAATTTTATTCTCATTTCTTAAACTGGTTCTTTTACTTATTACTGGAGGTGTTGTTTCTACGATCATTGTTTTGATATGAACATCTGAGCTTTTCTGCTTATATTCTTGGAATTTTTCTTAGGTCTTTAACCTTCCGATGAATTTTCAAATCGAAAGGATTGAAACATCGACAGCCACTCGGAGACATAATACACACAATTAAGACTCTTTAACTTATCAACGAAAGTAATCGGCTCTGCAAGCGCTGAATAATAACTCAAAATATAATCGAACATTTTAAATCGCTTGGCGTCATATATATTATATAGGTCTCATATATGTATATTAAATAGGTTTCTATGAGAAAATGAAACCTTTTTCAAATAAGAGATGGCACTACTAATCGCATTTCGATAGCAATTTTTGTTTTTGAGCCAACTAGCTATCCTTATCAAGCTCCCGGTACCACGCCCCATGCGACTTGTATGTATTGAAATTCACCTACCTCTTAAATTACTGGCCATCCCATTCTAAAGCTTTTATGATAAAATAAAATATTTTATGCTGATATAAATATGAGTGATATAAATATAAACAAAATTAACCTGGTCCAAATTATTCAAAAAACGAGTTGAAATCGTTACTTCCAGTGTTACACAAATTTTTACTTCCGGTTTTCAAATCTAATTTCAAAATTAAAAAGACCAGTTAATTTTCTTCAACAATCAGTATTTGGTAAAACTCGACTTGATGGACCACACAGCCGTTAAATGAATTTCGCCATCAGATGTCGGGCTAGTATGTTTGTGTTTTTTGTGGTTTTATGTTTGATTTTGTGGTTTTTTGTTTGTTTGTTTTTCTTAATTGTGTTGTCTTCACGCGTATTTTTTTGCGAAATTTTGTGTGTTCTTCTTCAATTTTCGACCCCTGCTTCTGGTGGTAGAATTTTCCGGCTGTGGTGCATCAAGTCGAGTTAACCCCTTTTTAACTATAGCATGGAATAAGTATCCTTAATTTTTAAATGCACTTTGCATATAATAATAGGGCTTTTAGTGTTGACCAGAATATCAGATGTAGCAGAACATGGGTCCAATCCCCCATTACAACAATATTATTAATGAAGCCGCAAGCCGACAAATACTTTGGAATTCATGATCTAAGCAATGGGTTAGAATCTCTAGTCTTATTTTTATTATTTCATGCAGAAGTTTAATTCAAAATAATTTTCATTGAGTTGGTGTGGGACATATCTTCTATTAGATAAAAAAAAAAGGGTTATTCATGTCTTATATTCTTTAAAGCGTGTGTTGGCGCATTAGGAAATTATGATAAAGTAAAATATACAATAATCCAGGTAGATAGATGTTTATACACTTAAGTGCAAATTTCGGCCTGCGAATCATCAACACCATATTCAATAATTTCAAAAGGCAGCCACGACAATTTGACGTTCAATTCTTAAACATTGATGCAATTGCTTTGCATGTGTTGTTTTTTTTTACATTAAATTCAGCCTGCCACCTTCCAATAAAATTCTTTATTGGGTTCATAAATATAATGATCGTGGTAACAAACATAAACTTCGAATTTTTATATTTGACTCGATTAAAATAAAACCTGATATTGATACTTATTATGCGTCTCTAAAGCCATTACGTTTCATTAAACTAGCCCCGTTAATGACCTACCTACTCATTTCACGAACTTAATGACCCAACCTGAAAACATTGTACCGTTCAATCGTACAAGCCATTTTAAGTGCAAATATGATTAAATAAATATTTGTTAGCTTATGCAGCATGTATAGGGTATGTATAGGGCCATTCAATTCCGCCACATCACACAGTTTTTTTCTTCATTGTATACACTAAATTTAGTTTAGTTTAATTTGAAATTTAAGTCGTTGCACTGAAGAAAATGCAAGTCATGTTTTTGGTAGCGTCAGTTAGATTAAGCCAAGCCTACCAGCTGCAAGAGTATCCAGAAGAATCAAATACAATAATTCTAGTATGGGTGAAAACATTATTACCACAATAACAGACAAAAATCTAATTTAAAATTTAGTTTAAAAACCACAGTTACCACAATAACAGACAACAATCTAATTTGGTCAGATTTTACATCCGCATCTGTTAGATAGTTTGTTTTGCATTAATTAAGGAAGAACCACGCAAAATATTAACTGAACTCTATCTAACACAACTTTGAGACAAGTGGCATTAGCTTTGAATAACTTTTCCTCATCTGCTTTCATCAAATTTACGTGAGTAAAGAGCTGGTGAGATTTTCTAGAAGTAATTTTCATTTGGGGGGCCCATATTTATTAAAAAAACAAGGTTTTGATCGAATGATCAAATTTCCTTGTATTAATTCCATTTTAGTAGCACTCAGATTGTAGAAAGCATAAAAATGAGCAAAATTCCTGGTTTTTGACTACGAAAAATCCGAAAAACCCCCGTGTGTTTTAGTTCTAAAAGATTATAGTCTCCGATCAGGTACAGCTTCTCAAAATGTGTCTAAAAATGGTTGAGTAAATGAATTTCCAGCAAATGAATTTCCAGCAAATGAATTTCCAGCTGTGGAACACGTGTGAGTTTTCTGAAATATGTTCTCATTATGCAGCACACGACCTTTATTTTTTGTTAAAGATTACTATAAAAGTAATATATAATTCATTCCAGGCATTTTACTAAATCTATAGCCGATTCTCCCTCTGGTGGTGAATACCGCAACTAGGGGACAAGTATCCAAGTTTTACCGTAATTCCCTTGTAATAATTAGTGACATATGGAAATATTTCAGGGAAGAATTTACCACCAATTCCGAAAGTTTTTACGAAAAGAAGTAATTTTCTGTCAGTCCTTTTTCTATATTCTATCGATTGTGGTAGTGTATATTCGTTATTTTCTCCCTTTTTTTTCTGCTGTTGTGTGCTACCATAGCAAATACAGCAACCTATGTCAGGCTTAGTGAATGCACTGCTGTTTTATACTAGATCGTTGTTTTTGCGGCATAGTTATATTCTGTTCTGTATCGGAGTGAAAAAAAACACGCTTTATATAATATACAAACACTTTACTTACACATTTCATATCAAAATTAAAAACACACGTAGGCTAAGAAAGTTGTAATTTTTAATGTACATATGTAGAATGTAAGTTCAGTATACTTTTGATGTTCTTGTTCTAGTTAACATAGCAAAAAAAAATATTTTTATTAATAAAACACACCTTTTCTTACTTCTAAATACACTTTTCATGTACTTTAACACATTTTTAAAAAATGTATATTAAATGAGTACGGACAATATGTATTTTAAAAGCTCTATGACAAAATTTCGTTTCATCGTTCGAATGTTAATACTTCAATGATGTTATACAACATTTTTGGATCCTGCACATATCCCAAACTCAAACATTGTTGGTAAATAGGTATGTCTTGGAAAAGTACATTATAAATTGATATTTAAACAAAACAAGTCGCAGCCACGTGTTATCTGTCATTTGTGATTTTCGGCTGAATATGCATCAGATCAAATTATTAAGTTATTTCCAAAACAAAATAAGGTATGTTAATATTACTTGCTTTTTCAATATGCTTATTGTAATCTATGACATAAAGTAACGTTTTGGAGTTAATAAAGTTGTTAAGTCAAATATTATTCAAATCGATTTTTCGATTTCAAATCGAATTTCAAAAAAAGTTTAAAAATATTACCTTTCATGTAAGTTTCATTTCAAGAATCTTATGTAATCTCATTGTATAATTTCTAGACTATATAAATATATATAAGAACAAAAGAAAGTCGACTAAAACTAGGTGAAAAATGTAATTTCTTTTGTAAAAAATTTGGTAACTAGTTATTGTAATAGAAAAAGAAAGGTTAAACGACTTTTTATAAATTTTTAGATTACACTAGACTTCAAAATGTTGCGCCCGTCTAAAAATAATGTATAATTTATTAAATGAGCAGCATTTAAAGAATACATTGTAAATTTATACGAAAAAGAACTGAAAGATGCCCAAAATATCAAATTTTTAAAAACAATTGGTGAGGCTGGAGCTGATGGATATATCATAAGCCTTCAACATAAAAATGTATAAAAAATATATAATTAAATCTGTATGTTTTTCAGACTCTAAAACTACCATGTGGTCAGCATACTGTGCTGCTTACTGCAACAAAGCGTGATCCATAGGTGATACAAGGCAGATAGGAAATCGTGGAAATCTTCCATTTTGGACACACAGGCCTCGGATTATTTATGGATTATTATATATATTCAATGATACGTTTTATATTGAAATAAAAAACACTTTGATTATGGTGTTCATAAGACTAATTTATCAGGTGATATTACCAATAATAATTTAAAAGATAAAAAAATTAAAATGTCTGCATCAGAGATGAATACATTCATTCATTAATTACCACTCATGATCGGAGACTTTATTCGTAAAAGCAACTTAGTTTGGTCCTATTTAGTTGTATTAAGAAAACTTATAGAAGCCATCTTAATAAATTCTTTTGATGGACATATATATCCGAAATTCAAAAAATATTCTCAGAGCACCACAAATTATTCAGAAGACTTTTTAACTTATCTTTAATACCTAAACAGCATTTAATGATACACTAAGCAACTTACATTAGAGAACTGCGGCCCTTAAACCGATTGTGGACTATGAGATTCGAAGCAAAGTAAAAAGAGCTGAAAGCCTATGCAAATGCAATAACATCGAGAACAAATATTTGGTGGAGCTTGACTGCAAAGGTTTAGTTTGAATTTTCACATTCTATATATTTGCACAGAAATTGCAAATCACATCATATCCAAATGATAGATACTTTTGAAACTTGCTTTAACCCTGCATCACTAAATATTAGTCTCTCAAACTACACACCCCACACGGTTACGATATTTATGCATGTTCCCGATACTTGCCCACACCGCCGCGCACAGTACCTTCCTTAATTAGCTATTTAGTGACCCGCCGGTTATCATTACGCGTGTACGTCGTTTTGTTTTCGAAATTTTGGGAAATATTAGCTTCTCAGACTAATATATAGTGACTACGAGTGAAAATTGAACCAAGCTATGTTACATGTTATTGTTATTTAATTTTTTTGTGTGTGTAAATAAATTATTTTTGAATTAAATTATTTCTTGTTATTATTCATAAAACATGTATGTAAAATGTAATGGTGTAATTTTTTATTATTATATGGTTATTTTTATGAGCAAGAAAATTTATGACGGCGTTTTTTTTTGCCTAGATGAATTTCGTAAGAAATCAAGAAAAGATTTTGCAAATTTTGAATCAGTCTGACAGCGAGACCGATGAAGAAGTTCATCAGCAAATATGTGGTGTTTCAGATTCAGATTGCAAAGACAACGTGGAAATCGAGTTACATTGGTCGACTGACGAAAGTTGAAATGAGTCATCAGTTTCATCGGATGAGGATTTTCTTGTTACCAGACGTAAATCGTAAAGAAGACTCGGATGATGATTCTCCTCTCAGTGGGGAGTCCCATCAACCTTCAGGTTCATCGTCACGATCAAGCTATGTAGCACATCCTGGTAAGAGCTACATTTATGGAAAAAATAAACATAAGTGGGCATCTAACCCACGTAATTCGAGTACTCGTACATCAGCTCGTAATATTACCCACTTTATACCTGGACCTGTGAATGGAGTCAGAGATACAATTGAGCCAATATCGTTATTTAATTTGTTTATATCCAATGAAATGATTGATGAGGTTGTATTGTACACAAATGCTGAAATTGGAATAAAAAGGGACAAGTATAAGCAACTGTCTCATACTACTTCTTATACAACAAGTAATGAAATGAAAGCATTATGGGCCTCCTTCTTCAATCAGCAGTTGTCAAAAGTAATCATTTGCCGACAAGAGTGTTATTTGATTCTAAACGAAGCGGTAATATTTTTAAAGCTTGTATGAGTGCTGACCGATTTGACTTCCTACTAAGATGTTGCCAATTCGATAATCGATCCACCAGACAGCAGAGAACACAATCAGATAGATTCGCACCGATAAGAGAATTTTGGGAGAAATTCATTGATAATTGTAGGAAATCTTACGAACCTAGTTCTGATTTAACTATTGATGAGCAACTAGTTGGCTTCCGAGGGTGCTGTCCATTTCGCATGTATATGCCTAATAAATTAAAATAAATATGGCATAAAGATTGTCATGGTTGCTGATTAAAATTCAAAGTACATATATAATGCTATGCCATATTTAGGAAAAGGGACAAATAGTGGTAACATGCCCTTGGCTACATATTTCGTGAAACAGCTTTGTGAACCTATATACGGAACAAACCGAAATATAACCATGGATAACTGGTTTACTTCTGTCCCACTCGCTTCAGAGTTATTACAATTTCCTTACAAATTAACTATCGTCGGTACGTTGCGCAGCAATAAACGAGAAATCCCTCCAGAGATGAAAAATTCGAAAACACGGAATATCGGCACTTCTATGTTTGCTTTCGATTCAGAAAAGACTTTGGTTTCGTATAAGCCTAAGTCCAATAAAGTAGTTTAGTTACTATCGACTGCTCACGATCAGCCGAATATAAACCCCGATTCAAAAAAACCAGAAGTGATTCATTTCTACAATAGTACTAAAGGAGCAATTGACACCATAGACCAAATGTGTACAGTCATTAGCTGCAGTCGTAAGACCAATAGATGGCCTCAATGCATATTTTATAATATTTTGAACTTGTGCATGGTCAACACATATGTACTTTATGTGTCCACCTTGGTAAGGATGAGACAAAAGCCGCAAAAAAGACGAGAGTTTGTTCTGGATGAGCTCACTGGACCGTGGTTACGAGAGCGCTACAATACTGTGACTTTGAGGAGGGATATTAGAGCAAGTATCAAAGATATTTTAAAAATTGAAAACATCACAGCAGGTACCTCTCAAGCACAATCAAATAAGCGCAAAATTTGCGCATTTTGTCTCTATCAAAAGTATAGACTGACAAAATTCGCCTGCCATGCCTGTGGAAAGGCAATTTGCGGAGAGCATACTGTCCCAGTCTGCAATGAGTGCAAAGAATAATTTTTTTAAAGTTTTTTTCATTATAATCAGTTAAATTTGATAAATATTCCTTCATATTGTTTACTTTTCAATTAATAAAAACGAATAAAAAAAAAATAATGAAGATTTATTTTGTTAGTCTGTGAGACTAATATCTAGTGACAACGTAACTCGAAAATATGATTAGTGATCTAGGGTTAAAAATGTGTTGAAAAAATAAAGCAGTGAAAATGTGATTGGTGCAACAACAATAGTCATTTATAACACATCATATAAACTTAACAACATTATAACTGTAGAAAGTGATAAAAATCTTAAATTTCTTAAATTTGATTTTCAGTGATGAAGATAGCTACTACTTATTTTGCAAGGAAGTGTTGATCAAACAATATGCCCCTCATAATCATTCATATGTTGTTGATTACGTAGAGCCTAAAATATCAAAAATATTGCATGTCAATGAAATTAACTATCCACCATTGCACTTTATCATATTGGTGTCCTCAGCCGAAGAGCAACTGCCACCTGAGGCACTACGAGGATTGTGGTTACGGAGACTTCCGCCGCGAGTTCAAGCAATCCTGACTATACCTAGCGACTCTGAAATGAATGTTTCAACGGAAACGGCCGATCAAACTATGGACGAATTCAATGCCGTACCACCACCAACAGTGTCTACGTTAAAGAAAGGAGGCAATAGTCCTTCAGAACAATTGTCACTGGAGAATATCATCAAAAAAAAAATAAACAAACTAAAAGTTTGTGCATGCAGAAATAGAAGTCAATCTCATTCAAGATCAATACCACGCGGATAGCAAACAAAAATGCTTGCTACGGTATGAAAATGAAAAAGTCGTGTTCACTTGTGAATCCAAAAACGTCCGAAAATTAATGACACCATCGTCAACTTATGCGATCAGCGATGGTGGAAATATACAAAACCGCTTATTAGTTTCTGATAAAAATACTAGAATGACATTCTTGGTAGACCCGGCGCGGACTTTCCAGTGCTATCAAACTCGAAACGTTTTAATGATGTGGCATCAAATTATTTTTTATATGCCGCAAACGAATCGACAGTTAAAACATTTGGTTAGAAGGCGGTTTAAATGGACATTTTTTGTTACAGACGTCTCACAACTGATTCTCGGTGAAGATTTTTTGCGATACTTTAACTTATTAGTTGATCGGCGTCGAAAGTATTTGGTTGATGGTGAAACAACACGTGAAATCGCAGCTCAAGTTCTTCCGAGAGTTATATCATCCGTTTCACCTATAAGAATAACGAATTCCATGAACACATGGCGGCCAAGAAACAATTCGAGCATTTGGTAGAAACTGGCATATGTAGTCCATCTAACAGTCAAGGGGCCAGTCTAATGCATTTCGTACAAAAGGAATTCAAATATACAAATTCTAGCAAATGCCATCACCATATCAGACCGCTATTCGATAACTAACATTGAGGGTCTTTCTTACAGCTTACATGGAAAGTCAACAACAAAGCAGAGAAGTCAAAAACTATTGTTGAATGCCGCTAAAGTATTAGAACTACTTAATTCTATACTAAAAAAAGCAGGAAAACTGCAATAGCGCGGAGCGAAGATACCGGAAAATTGTTAGAGAAAAGTAAAAGTTTACTTGAAAGTACTGCCTTACTTTCTCACCCTATATTAAATGCACCGATACTACGAATTCCGCTATGGGGGCCGTATTAGAACAACTCCAAGATAACAAATGGAAACCACTGGGATTTTTCTCTAAAAAATTCAGTAGTGCACAAAAAAAGTATAACACTTACGATCAAGAGCTTCAAGCGATTTACTCCACGATTAAACACTTTCAAGACAAGCTGGAAGGAAGAACATTCGTTATCAAAACGGACCACGTTTGCGTATTCGCAGAAGCTATGAAAAGCATTACCCCGACAAATACGACAATAACAACTTTGTCTCTGATGCTCTATCTAGCCTTGAAGAGATTACGACCAGTGCACTAGATCGCCAAGGAACAACAATCGCCAAAGAACAACAGCACGACGAAGAACTTAAAACCATCATTGATAAGGAATTGTCTCTACAATTCAAAAGATTTCTTGTTGATAATAATCACTTTATCTACTGTAATGTAACAACGAAAATCGCGAGATCGTTCATTCCTAAGCTGTTTCGCTGACGGGCATTCGACTCTATTCATCGTTTGGTGCATCTAGGTGTGAAAGCGACAGGGAAATTAATACGGAAACGATATGTGTGGCTCAAAATGAATTAGGATATTGCGACATGGGTTATGAAGTGTATCAGTTTTCAGCAATCTAAAATCAACCGGCATACTTTCCAAGCAACAGGCAACCGTTTGGACCATGTCCACATCGACATCCTGGGACCCAAAGATATAGAAGAAATGGATGGGCGACATACACGTACATGAGCTTATGTGTACGGCTCCAGTTCTTCTTGCAGAATGCTTTCCCCTCTCCCCTTTTACAAAACTCATGTTGTCGAATGCATCTATTCAAATTGTGGGACATTAGCAAAATTCTTATGTCATAAAAGCAGTTCATGGTTAGTTTTAAATATGATTACTTACTTTATTGGGCAAAGAGGAAACCGGCATCGAAAAAATCTATCTTGAAATGGGAAATGAACTGCATGGAAGAGAGTTGTTCAACTACAATCGACAGATAGCACCAATAATCAAACTTAAAATAGGACACTAAATTCATAGATCGAAAATTACCGCCGCAATTAGTATTCTTTTGCGGATACCATACTAAGTGTGCGATCGATGACGAGCTACTGTAACAACATGCGTTTTCTTAGATTTTTATGAGTGGGGAGCGCCCTACGCAGCGAAGAAAACCCAGTATATGTCAACCCCAGATTTCAAGACAGGATACTGGCAAATTAGTGTCCAAGAGAAAGACATATACAAAACAGCTTTCATTGCGCCGCTTGGATTATTCCGATGTATGTGAATGCCATTTGGATTACGGAATGCACCAGCAGCCTTTCAGCGTTTAATGGACAGGTTCTTCACATCATTAGACATGATGATTTTATGCTATACGGACGACATTATAATATGTTCGGAAACATTCTCAGAGCATCTTAGTAACCTTCGCAGGGTCTTCCAACAAATGAAACAGGTGAAACCCAGAATGCCTAGAGACAAACGCAAATTTTACTGCTCTAGCGTAAAATATCTGGGGCACATTTTAAGCAAAAATAGCATCACAGCGGATTCAGCAAAAACAGATGCCATACGAAACTGGCATCAACCTTCTAATGTCAGGTAATTGCTTAGTTTTATTTAAAATTGCTCATGGTATAGACGATTTGTACCAAGTTTTTTTGAAATTGCATAACCTATCACTAAATTGACCAAACAAAATTCTACCTGGACGTGGGGAGTCGAAGAACAACATTCGTTTGAGCAACTGTGGCAAGCGCTTTCTTCACCACCAGTTTCACAACAAGAAGATGTAGAAATACGCAAGGTTGCTAACAGTACGAATTTTAAAAGAGCATAGCAACAACTAGTTTCATACGAATTCGCACGGCGAACACGTGCCCTTCCACGTTTGACGTGCACAATTTACCTTCGTTGACAATTCTTATGTTGTCAAAATGATAGAAGCTATCTATGCAATCGAGTACGTTTTCTATTTCGATCGATTTAGCGCTATTCGAAACAATTTTTACGAAAATACTGTTTTACGCTTGAGTTTAGAGGTTATATGTTATAATGCATAATTGCCCACCTCACATAATCTAGCTTGCCTTCGCACCTTAAGTGCATTACCCTTCCGCCAGAAATAGAACACTTAATTGGCACGGTAAATTTCCATTTAATAAGAAATCAATTTTGATCACGTTTCTGCCTACGCAATCAACATGTGCATATGCAGAAACAATTAATCGAATCTAGTAAATGCAAGCTAGCATTTCTATTTTTCATATATAACGAGTCAATTCGATCGCGCGACAGTTCAGTTTTGATTGTACAATATTTTTACTTTTCGTGCACGCGGCGGTGATTTTAACTAACAGTAAAACTGTAAACTGGTAGTAATAAAGTGGTGTAAAAAAGAAAATAATTCTTTTTTTTCGTTTGCGATCGTCTAATGATTGAAGCTGTCGCAGTCGGTAGGATGCAACAAGTGTTATAAAGTAACTAGAAGGTATAAGCCTACGAATATCCTTTAAACACTCTGCTGAGGCTGGCACGAGATCTGGTTACTGTAACGCTAGACATTTCTAAGTCGTGTGGTGCATCCGAATCTACGAAAACCTACCATCCAAGAGGAGGAGGTTGAAAATTTTACGAATCGTGAACATAAGTAATATCCTATGCTCCAAGAGGAATCAGTGATCCAGTGATACAAGTTTAAATTACTTCAAGAGAAGTATCTGTTCCAGCCGCGTACCTATTGTGCAATCAAGACTTTGTCAAGTTCCCGTAATTGATGCAAAACTATCCAAGTATATTGCCAAACGATTGTATAACGATTGTGGTTCGAGACATAATTCATCTAAGGAGGTCCGAGAAACAAGCCTGAAGTGAAGGTGCGAAATTTAAAACACATCCAACGAAGAATCGAAGAATAACTGCCTCAGAAGGAAGAATCGGTCCAGAAAGGAATTTGCTGCAGAACGAAAAACTTAGAACTAAGTCAGAAATAAGTAAGTCAGTCAAACATTTTTTTTCCAATTTTTGTATGCTTTGTAAATTAACAGACAAAACTCGACTAGTACAAGACTAACTGAAAAATTTAAATTAGCAAATAAATAAAAAAGTGTAGAAAATGGCCGTACGTGCAGTGCCGATCGACCCCCTCAAATACCTTAGTAAATTACCGGAATATAATGGCGATCCGAAAGAACTCCAAGTGTTTATAGATTTAGTTGACCGCGTACATTCATTCCTACAGACATTTGACGAACATTCCCAGTTACTTTTTTCAGACATTATCAGAAGGAGACTAAAAGTCAAAGCAAGAGAAACAATTGAAATTAATTGCCATGCTGTATCTTGGAATGAAATAAAAAACGAAATAATTTTAGTGATAGAAGAAGTGTTGAGGAACTGTACGTTGAATTAAGATCTGTAACATTTAAAACTCATAGTGTTGAATTATATAATGAAATCAAAAACAAGGGCAGAAGGTTGAACAATAAAACACTTTCTGTACTAGGTTTAGGGGATGATATGCACGAGTGCATAGAGAACAACAAACAACTGCTCTTAATATTTTCAAAAGCGAAATTGCAGAACCAATGAAAACTGTACTTGTTTGTAGAAACCCCTCGACGTTAGAAGATGCTATGGACATACTTTTTACCTCCGGTTAGGTTTACATGGGAATTAATGGACAAACTAGTCAACAAAACAAGAATAGACACAAAAACAATAACCAAAAACGGACTGACCCACAAGGAATTAATGACGACAGAACTCACAAAAACAAACATAACAACACTAGAAATACATTTCATAATACATCTTCACATACAAACCAGAATAATTACCTTCCTCGAAACAATAATTATAGCAATAGTCTAATTTTCATCATCATAATTATAACCAATACAACCCTTTTAATCCAAACAGTCATAATCGTCAAAATTTTTATCGTGATAACCCTTACAATCCGCCAAATCTTTTTAATAATAACGACGGCCAACACTTCAATAATGGCCCTGATAGACGTTCAAACAAC
Organism: Nemotelus pantherinus; assembly: GCA_963978885.1. NCBI lineage: Eukaryota > Metazoa > Arthropoda > Insecta > Diptera > Stratiomyidae > Nemotelus > Nemotelus pantherinus. The sequence continues at coordinate 69,514,677 of OZ022265.1, read as the reverse complement.
CCAATCGCGCAACCACCTCCCGAGCCGATTGATATTAACAAACACGAGGTAGAAAATTTTCTTACAGCTGCCTCAACGCAAACATTCCCCATTTAATGGTTAAGTCAAAACTTTATCCTTTGCAATTCATGATAGACACCGGAGCTTCTCATTTTATTATCAATCCCGGTCTCTGTCATCCAAAGTGGCATATCCCCATCCAAAATGTAACTTTAAAAACTATGGCTAATCAAATCGAAATTACAGGAAAAGTGGAAATACCCTTATTTGTAGAATTGGGTGACTCAGATGAAGAATGCGAATTTCTTGTCTACCAGTTCTACGAATATTATGATGGATTCATTGGTAATGATATTCTTCGACGGTTTAGGGCTAAAATCGATTATGAAAATCATAAATTAGAAATAAACGGAAATGTGATACCCCTGATGTTTCGTCCTTTTAATCAAGTTACAGCATAATTGTCTTGTGACCACAGGGATGGCCTAGTCTTTGTTAAAGAGCAGAAGTCTTTAAATGGAGATGTAACCATCAAAGAGGGTATATATAATGTAGAAAATTATAAGGTTGAGGCTAACATTGACATTTACTCAAACCATCAGATCCCTGAGAATATTGGCACCATTTCTACTGAAAAAAGTCGACTATAAAAATTTCAACATATTAGAAGAAAAAAATTATCTTCCTATTTTACAACAAATACGCACCGAACACCTCAATAAAGAAGAAAATCAGATATTAATAAAAACAATAAAAAAATATTCAGAAATATTCTGTCAAGAAAATACAAACCTTACTTTTACTAATGCTATTAAACCTAGAATAAGAACAATCAACGATATACCAATACACGTGAAATCCTACCGTTATCCATATATTCATAAAAAAGAAGTTGAGAAACAAATTAATGAAATGCTAGAAAACGAAATTATAAGGCCCAGTAACTCCCCTATTCAGCTCCGATCTGGATCGTGCCTAAGAAGGTAGATGCCAGCGGAAAAACTAAATGGAGGATAGCTATCGACTACCGTAAACTCAACGAAGTTACAATAGACGATAAATATCAAATTCCTAATATCGACGAGATCTTGGATAAATTAGGCAGATGCCAGTACTTCACAACCCTAGACTTGGCCAAAGGATTTCATCAGATTGAAATCGACGAACGAGATACCCATAAAACTGCCTTTTCCGTTGAAAACGGTCATTATGAGTTTTTACGTATGCCATTCGGTCTCAAAACAGCACCAGCCACCTTTCAAAGGCTGATGAATAATGTACTACGAGAGTACATTAATAAAATATGCCTGGTATACCTCGATGGTATTATCATATTCTCTACCTCATTACAAGAACATATAGATTCTTTAACCAAAATATTTCACCGCTTGAAAGAAGTAAACCTTAAAGTACAACTCGATAAATCAGAATTCCTCAAGAAAGAAACTGAATTTTTAGGACATGTGGTAACACCAAACGGAATTAAACCCAATCCGAAAAAAATCGAATGTGTTGTGAACTTTCCTATCCCAAAAACAGCAAAACAAATTAAACAATTTATCGGATTGACCGGCTATTATCGTAAATTTATTAAAGATTACTCTATGATAGCCAAGCCCATGACAAAATTTCTAAAGAAAAATGCAAAAATCGACATTTCAGATCCATCGTATCAAGATAGTTTCAATACCCTAAAAAGAATGCTTATTAACGATCCAATTCTACACTATACCGATTTTAACAAGGTATTCACACTTACCACCGATGCCAGTCAATACGCATTGGGAGCCGTCCTCTCCCAAGACGACCACCCTATTAGCTACGCATCCCAAACATTAAATGAACATGAAATAAATTATAGCACAATTGAAAAGGAGTTTCTTGCCATTATCTGGGCAACCAAATATTTCAGGCCGTACCTATTTGGACGGAAATTCATAATTGAAACAGACCACAAACCCTTAACATGACTATTCTCCCTAAAAGAACCTAACTTTAAATTAGTAAGATGGAAACTGAAGCTTTCCGAATTCGACTACACTATCAAATATAAAAAAGGGACCAAAAATAGTAACGCCGACGCCCTATCTAGAATTAATGAAGTTAAATTAGCAGAATCCAATGAGGATGGAAATAGCAACAGGAGTATAATTCCCAGCACCGATACAGTAATAAATGTGTTCAAAAACCAAATTATAATAAAAAAAACAAATTCTGGCTCAATGAGAATAAGGAACTCTCACGTCTTTAGTAATAACAGAAAAATTATCTACACGAAAGAATTAAATAAAGATACTGCACTAATATTACTAAAAAATCATTTTAATCCAAACCAACTTAATGCTATAATAATTGACGATGAGTTTTTTGATAACTTAAATGACGTGTTCCATACCACCTTCTCTAATAATACAAGTTTTAAAATTATCAGATGTAAGAAATTAGTTGAAGATGTAGAAGATGAGAAAAAATTAGTTGACTTAATAGAAAAGAAGCACAGACGAAACAATCACAGAGGCATAGATGTTGTTTTCAAAGAATTGAAAAGCAGTATATACCATCCAAAGCTAAAAATAAGGATCACTCAATTTATAAATAATTGCGAAATTTGCTTGTTGGGAAAATACGACAGAAATCCTCCCAAAATACCCTTTAAAATTACTGAAACCCAGATTATTCAAATGGACATATTTTACAGTTTAGGAAAAACAATTTTCATGACAACAATTGACACATTTTCTAAATTCGGTCAGGCATACAAAATGAACGGTCGTACTTGGACCGAATTCAAAACGAAAATAGCTCAGTACATTAGTTCTCACGGTAATATTAAGAAAATAATTGCAGATAATGAACTAGGCTTGAAAGCATGCCGTTGCAGGAATTCCTCCAATAAGAAGGAATAGAGGTTCATTTTACATCAAACAGCAACCATACATCTAAACCGGATATTGAGCGGTTGCACAACACCATTAACGACACACCATTCGTCTCCTCAAGCACGACGAAGATATTGGTTTGGATACAGTAGAGGAAAAAGTAATCAAAGCCATTAGTTACTATAATAACACAATTCACAGTACCACTAACAGAAGACCCATCGACTTTATGAACGGAAATATCTCTCAGGAAGAATATGAGGGAATACATGATTTAATAGCTGAGAAGAAAGAAAAAATAATAAACAAATTGAACAAAGACCGAATAGATACTGAAATACAGGAAGGACCTAACTTCATTAAGGAAATAAGAGGAGGAAAAAATCATTCAAAATACAGGAAAGTTGAGAACAATACGCTTGACGATGATCATGTAGTAGACTCAAACAACAATTTTAAATATTATAAGAAGCACATACGAAAAGGGTAAAAAAAAAATACCAGGATAGGAAGTCCCCTACAATAAAATCAAACAAAAAGAGAAAGTAATGTACTTATAATTCATTATTTTTTTTGGAAATCACCAATCATGTTCATGATTGTAATACTATCACTATGCTCTTTTGCCATTTCACAAACAATAGACATTTAGGACTTAACAAACAATAACGGATACTTACCCATAAAAACTGGCGAGTTGAAGGTAATTTCGCACTATGACAAAGTAATACACATAATCAACATTACAACATACTAACAAACCATAGAACTCATACAACAAAATATTAATTTACTAAACGCATCGACAACAGAATCAAAAACAATTGTTAACACCATTACCAAGAATTTTATATTACTAACAGCAAAAATCAATAGCTTAATTCCCCACTTCAAACCAAAACGTGGTCTCATTAGCGTGCTAGGAAAAGGATTAAATAGTGATGATGAAAAAGAAATTAATAATGCCCTAAAAACACTAACTGACAATCAGCAAGATTTTACAGACAGAATTAACAACGTAACTCTTTATAATAATCACATAACCACTCAAATTCGAAATATTACAAATCACATAAACTCCCAGCAGAGAGCAATATCTAACTATTTAAATAAATTTAAATAAACATTCCAAAATAAAATAGCAACATTTCAAGATGAGGTAAATTTCCTACAGCAAGTCTATGAAATCGATAATAGTATTACACTTTTGAGAAATCATCTTCATGACATTGAACAGGTCACTTTCTCCAGTAAACTTGGAATAATTTCAAAGGACATTCTGACAAAGACAGAACTAGACTTAATTGACGAATTTGAAAGCTATGTAAACACAATAATTGCTGTAACATTCCACGATAATAGTATAGTTTTAATATTATCAAACGACAATTTTCAAAAAACATTTTGACAAAAATTATATTCGAACCAATTCCCAATATCAGAAATAAATCAATATCCCTCAGTCGCCATGAAATATTAGTAAGCGAAAATGATACACTGTACGACTTAAGTGTAAAAGATAACCTCGAGAAGAATTTAATCGAAATTAAGAATGATAGCTTCTTAGAAAATATAATTAAATTTGAAGAAGCCAATTGTAAAGTAAAGATATTTGAACATACTGAGGTGATTGAAATTTTACAAGGAGTTATTGTATTTAAACATTTTCACTCAGACATCAAACATGATTGTAATGAAAAAGAAATAAAAATGAAAGGAACTTTTCTCATTAGGTTCGAAAACTGCAAAATACAAACTCTAAATAAAACCTATTCAAATACAAATATAAAGCTGTACGAAAAGTTGATTCTACCAAATTTTGTAACAAAAGTAAATGAAAATGATACCATACCAGAAGTAAAACTTGAAAACCTGTATCTAAAACAATTAGAACATAGTGATAATATCGGAGACATCTTAATTAAACATAAGAAAATTAATTTTGTTAGTTTGCCTTCTGACGTTACCATTGTTTTTATAATTTTAATATTAGTCGGAATCTGTTTGTATAAAAAACAAAATCACCGTTCGCTTCATATTTCGTCGGAGCCTCAATTTAACGGTGGGGGTGTTATAATGCATAATTGCCCACCTTAAGTGCATTACCCTTCCGCCAGAAAAAGAACACTTAATTGGCACTGTAAATTTCCATTTAATAAGAAATCAATTTTGATCACGTTTCTGCCTACGCAATCAATATGTGCATATGCAGAAACAATTAATCGAATCTAGCAAGTACAGGTGCAAATGCAAGCTAGCATTTCTATTTTTCATATAGAACGAGTCAATACGATCGCGCGACAGTTCAGTTTTGATTGTACAATACTTTTACTTTTTATGCACGCGGCAGTGATTTTAACTAACAGTAAAACTGTAAACTGGTAGTAATAAAGTGGTGTTAAAAAGAAAATAATTCTTTTTTTTTCGTTTGCGATCGTCTAATGATTGAAACTTATAATCGCGCCTCCTCTCCAGACTTTTGAGTCACGATTTGCGTACGATACATATGCGGCTACAGTAGAACGCTACGTCTGTAGGAAGCTTGGCAGCACTACTCATATTTCTTATAGCCCGTCCAGACTACGGATACTTATGTATCCGGATACATAAGTATTGTCCTCACTGCAGCGACATCTGCAGATACATTTTACATCTGCAGATACATTTTACCCTTGCCATGAAAATCAATGAAAAGTGTGGACGATACTTATGTATGCGGATAGTAGTCTGGACGGGCTATTACAGTGCCAAATTTATGAAAGATAGCCAACCTAGGAGATATCTGGCTCTTCTCGACTCGATCATTTACTCGATTAGTTCTTTTCTGATTTTTCCACATATCTTACTAGCAACAGCAACGACAGCGACTTTAATATGTGTACAACATAATAATGTATGCGTATACGCGAGTGAACAAGCAATGTTCTGCATTTTATAGTAAAATAAATATACAGTGGATGTATGTGTATACAGCGGGCTTGCCGAAAAGTATACTAGTGCGTTAATTCAGTTTACGCTCCGGGCGGCTCACGAACGCACAGATCTTCACACGCAATTTAGTTACTGTACTCATAGTTTTTCATTATTAATAAAGGATTCAATCTGGAGTAACTGGGAAAAAATGTGTATCTACTCGAAGTATTTCAATAAATTGCAATTATGGCGACGAGGATGTTTTTGATTTCGTGACTCGCGCAAATTGAAAACTGTAAAATACGCATTTGTCCCAGTGAATTTAGCACGCTTCATATATGTCTACCGACCGCGACGTTATAACAGGTTGGATTTTCTTTCACAAGCGAAGAACGTGATAATTTGCTTAAATTATTAGTTTCAACTGTGCGGCAAAACGCAAAAAAATTCGATCAAAATATTGTAACAGAGGCCGAGGAAAAGTCGAATATTGAAAGCGTTTTGCAAACATCGACATCGCCCAAACAAGAAACAACGGCGGAGGTCACAGAAACCGACGAAGTAAACAATATAAACAGCTCCGAGTACGAAGAGTCGTTCGAATTTGCTTACGATTTGGGCAGAGACAGCACTGTGTCAGATAATATTACAAACATTAAATTTTGTCTCAATAAATACAAATGGGATACTTCCGTGGAACGCTTATAATTTTAATTTGTGGCTAAACATACAGCCGATATGGAGAAAGCAGCTATGTTGATTACTTCAATTGATGAAAACGCGAATGAGTTAATTAAGCATTTTTGCTCCCCAGGAAAACTATCGGAGAAAAAATACGATGAACTGATAAAATTAATGCAGGATAATCTTGTTTGGTGTAGACGTTTGCGAATTAATGTTTGCAAAATGAGTGATATAAACAAAACAAAAGCGTGCGTGGCAATAATATTAGCAATCGGTTTAATAAAGAAGGTAAAGCAAAAGCAATGGAAGAAAGAGTGGCTTCGAAATCGTGAAAAATATTCTCATTTAAATTTGTTGGACGAGATACGCCTACATAGAGAAACTGAAGACTTCGAAAACGACTTTAGAATGCCTGAGGAATGTTTCAATCATTTACTGAAAATTCTCCATTTATCTCGAACCACAAACACACAACCATGAGAAACTGTATATCAGCTAAAGAAAAACTAGCTTTGATAATACAGTATCTGGCGTCTGGAAGATCTTTCCAAAATCCTCGATTTTCGACTATGAAGTCCCCACAGTTGATTAGCCAGGCTATAATGGATACCTGCACTGTAATAATACATGCGCTAGGAACTTATATTTTTTACTTTATTTATTATTGTTACACATATTTTAATTTAATTCAAATGGTTTTTATTAAATTGCGGAGCTTTCTTACAAATAATTAGCTGAGAAGGAAAACCGGTAATAGGCAAAGAGTCCGAGCAACAATCAGTATGTGACCTGTCGGGAATCGACGATGATATTCTAGCGCTTAAAATATCTTCCTCCATTGCCAATCAACTGAATACTGACGAAAATTTATTGACCTGTTGACTACACGTTCAATATTTATCGTAATCCAACTATCTTGATTGATGGATTTCAAAATATCCGGATATTTTCGCGATTCGTATCGTGATCCATCAATACAGCACCCTACACGGTCAATACCTTGTATCGCGATCCAAATATCACAATCCATATTGATGGTGTAGTGTTCGTCTAAGCTTTTCAAGGTCATGGAAAGAAATTACTTTTATAAAGCCTGCCAAAAGCAGGATGAGAGTGTTGCTGATTTTATATATATTTTCTATTTTCTGTATATTTTCTAGCTTGTCAGATTCTCTCCGTGATCAATTCATATGCGGTTCAAGCGAACAAGAAACAAAAGCAAAATTGTTTAAATTGAAAGCCTTCAAAGGAGCCTTAGCGCGAGAGAATGCACAGGAAAACACATCAAATGAATTAACACGTGACGAGAAAAATTCAAAAAGATTGGTTAGCGATGAATTCGCAAAGTTCAAAATCGCGGCATGATTTTAAGTCAAATCGTAAGTTCGAGCAACGTAAGTTTTCGTCGCGCCAGCAGCTTGCAGAGCTGAAAAGTCTAGCAAGCACACGTTGAATTTGTGGTGGACGTGGACATACGCGTATTCAATGCTCAAGTCCAAGTACTTCAAACTCAAAAGAGCAAAACGAGTGTACCAGTTGCGGAAAGACGGGACATCAGCGTGAGTTAAGGAACGTATTTCTTTATCTATCTACGAATATATATTGTAAAAACATTGTATTGTAAGAACATTGTATTGTACATAACATAATGTATTGTATAAGAACAAACAACTAATTATCAGCTACCACAACATCATTAACTATCTGTAGGACAAAGATCAAAATTATATTATATTACCGTTTCTTTCTTTTACGCACCCCTTTTACCGCAAAAGACAAAGGGGTTTAGTTTCGGGAGCCTAAACTCACCGGAGATGGGGTGGGTGGGCGCCACTCGCTTCCAATCCCGAAACTAGCTATCGGCCGTCGCCCTGAAGCGAGAAGTATGGCAACGGCTTCACGTAATCGAACTAACGCACTAATCAAAGTAGCCCGAAAACTAACGTCGGGATATCAAGAATTCCGCTGTCTGAATTAGTTTACACCTCTAAGTAAGAATCGATCGTTTAACATTATAACATTTGCTCCACGCTTTATTCACTTATATATATTTTTCTACTCACTAAGACAGAAAGGTTCGTTCTCACCCTATTTATCGAATTCAACTTAGTCTTAAAATATCCGTCACGTTTTAACAAATGGAAAGTAACAAATACTATAGATTCAAAATGAAGCCAAAAAAAAAAAGTGTGCACACTACCTTACTATATTCTCCCGACGTCGATTGCTGCCTCGCTGGGGCCCCCTTCGTCGTTGATTCTAGCCGTTTGCTCAGCACCCTCGTACTATTTCTTCCGCTTCTCCTTTTCGTATTCTCCTGTTTTCGTTAGGTGGCCTACCGCCCGAATTTGAATTTCAATTCACCTTTAATACCGCAGATTGACTCGATCTGATGCCGCCGTCTTGCTCAAGTATCTCAAAAGTCTCCGTCCAGGTTCAGATGATTGATACATAGAATAAAAGCCAACATCAGTTTTCTTCCAAATTGCCGTCACGACCAACCGTTCACTCACCCAGATGAAATCGAAAAGAGACCCTCTTTTTCCTTGCTGGCGCGCACGTAAACTTTTTGGCGGCAACGGAATTTCCCGAATCCGTTGGGTTCACTCAACTCAGCTGTGAGCTTGTGTGTTCCCCAGCTGAATTTCACCTCGGCCCCTTTCCGGCTATTTCGTCTCGACCGCTAGTGTGGAACATCTGTTCCACCCGCCGTTTGACAGCTATCACTGTCATCGTGATTTGTCAACGAAAGTCCAAAAGACTAGTGATTCGCTTGTAAGTCGATCGAAACCAATGATTTAGAAGGCTATATAGCTTGTTTTGGTGACCGTAAATCGTGTGTCCCTTCTATGTCGTGTTGCCTTGCGTGTGCCGTGAGTTTGGTCTGGCTTGCTGCCGTAATATTTAAGATTTAATTGTGTCGTGATTGTCGCCGACGATGATGTTTGGTGCTCGATAGATTTCTTGTTGTGGTGTTTTCCTCGCGTTGCTTTCGTGCTGATGAGACGTTGATATTAGCCTATCCACTAATCAATTACATACTAAATTGCCAACCTACTGCTATACTAACTACTAATTACACACTAAATCGACTACTAACTACTTATGATAGCTGGTTTGTTTACATAACAATGATTGTCTCTAACATGTAACTAACCTAGGCTAATCCAGACGCGGGTTGCGCTAGTAGGTACTTGTATTCGTAAATCTCCATCGCCCTCTTTGTTTTTTTCTTTTTTTTTAGGATGGCGGTGGAGATTTCTTTTTTTTTTTCTTTAATAACATTAATATTAAGTAATAATAGTAATCTATACTGCCGTGACAATTATCAGGCATGCAAGTTAACACGCTATTTTCAGCTTACATTGCATTTTCATAACTTGTACGTTCCCACACAATTATTTTCCCAGATTTTGCAGACAGGTGTAATGTTCTTTTGCAATTCGTGCACATGTCGCGTCGTCATCAAGAAGTTGAACTCGGGAGTCAGGTTAAATTTTGTAGATTCGTGTAAATTGTTTACGTATGCTTTTGAAATGTCATAAAAGAGGCAAATCATGTTTCATTTAAGAGAGTTATTGTCGACACGTCGTGAAATAAATAATATTTAAAAAAGATTTGTACATTGTTCTATTATTTTTTTTTGTCATCCTATTGGGAAAACCCGTTAACTGGCGCCCGAGCTAAAAAAACTGTTCCCATGAGAACACAGTTATCAGTGCTACCCGAAGCATAATAGTTACGCGAACGGTTGAACAGAAATCTTTTTTGTAAATCCGCGGAGCAAGTCAATACCGCGCGAAACGACGTGTGTGAAAAGTGTCTTTGATAAAGGAAGTTCCAGCAAAGTGTGCGAAACGCATATTCGGAAATTCGTAAGGAGCAGCAGCAACGTGTGCAAAACGCCTATTCAGAAATTCGTAAGGATCAGCAGCAACGTGTGCGGAAGGCTTTATCAATAAAAGACGATATCACGAGGGCAAGGAGTATTTGTACCGCAGTAGGCAGCCTCCAAGCATCAACGGTGGGTGCCAAAAAGGAACAATACGGTGCTCTGCAATCAACAATGAATATATTAACTTGTATCATGTAAGTTTGCCTCTTTTCGACAATAACTGCCAACATTTTTCAAATATTTTTTATATTTCATTATTAATATTAAGAATTTTTCACATAAATAAATCATACAACTGTATCCATTTGAATTAAAAATCTATCCATTTGAAGTTAAATTGATTATTGATTATTATTGTGATTACTTGAAAGTGAAGTGATTATTGATTATTATTATTGTGATTATTGTGTAAACCGAGTTCAACTTGCGAGTGTTTCGTGTTTTCGTGCCTTGTTGTATCGTGATTTATAGAATTATTGAATTCCATTTCGCTTAAGATGGAAGAAATCAAACAAACCCTTATTCAATTAACGGGTGCAATAAATGCACAAATCGAAATAAGCAAGAAACTTGAGAGTAGATTGAATAATCTTGAGCAAAACGCAAGATTCTATCCAACGAATTCTTCCTCGCAGATAGATTCTGCCACACCTAAAACAGAGCAGGACGTTGAAGATATTAAAAGGTTACCTGATTGCGTGAGAGATCTGGAGGGATTTGAGGGAAATCCTGTGCAGTACGTATCCTGGGTGCATAGTGGTGAGACTATACTCAGTGATTACGAAATAGTGCGACACAAACCTATCTACCGGGCAATTCTACGTCACATCAGACAAAAAATAAGAGGCCCGGCGGATGCGGCTCTCATCTCATATAATATATTTGATGAGAGTTGGTTAAGCATCAAGAAGTGTCTTTCTTTACATTATGCCGATAAGCGTGATGTACGGACCTTAGAACATCAACTGCATTCTATGTCGCAAAAGCATAAAAGTGTTGACGAGTTTTACGCCGAAGTAAACCATCAACTGTCCCTTCTAATTAATAAAATCAAAACCGAAGATTATTCTCAAGAAACGGTGATTGCTTTAACTGAAAATTATCGAAATCGTGCGCTCGATGCTTTCATACGCGGTCTCAACGGAGATTTATATCGAATGTTAATTGTGCAAAAACCCCAAACTCTTCCAGAGGCATACGGTTCTTGTTTAGAATTTCAGAATTTGAATTACAGAAGCTATCAAATTCATCAAAAATACGTGAATAACTCCATTTCGGCCCCAATAAACCAATTTTTCTCTGCTAAAATTGATTCAAACTAATACGATCCCAATCTAACTACGTATCCTCGTCTAAGAGCGCCTCTTCGTAACCAAGTTTATAGCATTCCAAGGAATGCGCAGCAAAACGTACAAAACTCACCCCCGCCAAGACCTAGCTATCCAAAACCCGCTGTCCCGATGGATATTGATAAATCTGTACAAACCAAACAGGTGGATTACATGAATAGAATCCTTACAATCAGGCTATAAAGCGCTCAAACGACTCCGTGGCTTATCCCAAAAAATCACAGCGGCTATTTAACTTAGAAACTGAAGAGCAATCAGCATGTAGTGACTAATCTTAAATTTGTGATGATTTAGCTTCACAGAACTTATATAATGAAAACTATTTTGAGCAGTCTCAAAATCACGACAATGTTGGGGACGATGATGGTGAGGTAAATTTTATGATGGACGCCTTTCCAGCGTACCATACTTAGAGTATGTCTTGCGTAATGGTCAGATACTAAAATTTTTGGTTGATACTGGCGCAAATAAAAACTTTATTGCTCCAGAATTTTCCTTTAATGCCAACTTGGTCGAAACTCCATTAAATATACAATCAGCACAGGTGAAATACTCATCACCAAAAAAGTTACAGGTCAATTTTTCAAAAAAGCAGGGAATGATACGACTTTGAATTTTTATGTTCTACCAGGATTAAAATCGTTTGGCGGTATAATTGGTGACGATACCCTCAAACAGTTAGACGCGATTATAGATAGGAAAAATAATAATTTACAAATATCTCCGAACATTAAAATACCCCTAAAAGCAAAAAGATCTAAACAAGTGAATATTTTGGACGTTGTAAACAATCATTTAGATCAGCAGACCAAAGATAATTTGGACAAAATATTCTGAAATTTTTGGACCGGTGACTGGCGCTGAAACAGTGGAAACAAGCGTAAGGGCCGAGATAAAGACATCAACATCGGATCCCATCTACGTCAAGTCCTAACCATACCCTGTAAATTTGAGGAACGAGGTCGAGAAACAAATCGAAAAGATGCTACAGGATGGAATTATTCGCCCATCAAAGAGCCCTTATAATTCTCCAATATGGATCGTGCCCAAGAAACCCAATAAGTTGGGTGAAAAACAATATCGTCTAGTCGTCGACTTCAAAAGGCTTAACGCCGTCACTATATCGGATGCGTACCCAATACCCGATATTACCAATACATTAGCCAGCTTTGGGAAATCGAAGTTCTTCACTACACTCGATCTTACTTCTGGGTTTCACCAAATCAGGATGAGAGAAAGCGACATTCAAAAAACTGCCTTCTCGACCGCAAACGGCAAATATGAATTCACGAGACTGCCTTTCGGTCTCAAAAACGCGCCAGCCATTTTTCAGCGCATGATTGATGATGTGCTGAAGCCGTTTGTTGGCAAAATTTGTTTCGTATACATCGACGACATAATTATCTTAGGGGAAACCGAGGTAGAACACCTTCGAAACCTTGAAACAATTCTTGAACAATTAAAAAATTCAAATTTAAAGGTTAACTTAGAAAAATCCACTTTTCTCAAAAGTCAAGTTCAATTTTTAGGATACATTATTTCGGATGCAGGAATTCTTCCTGATCCAGAGAAAATTTCCGCTATTAGGAAAATGAGGCCTCTATCGAATTTAAAGGACTTAAAAGCCTTCTTGGGCATGGAATCCTATTACAGGAAATTCATTAAAGATTTCGCAAAAATCGCGAAACCATTGACCAACCTTACTCGTGGTGAAAATTCGCAGGTTAGAGCCAACCAATCCAAACATAAAGATATCGAATTTGGCAATCCACAACTCGAAGCATTCAATACCTTGAAATCATTACTTACTTCTTCTGAAATACTGGCATTTCCAGACTTTGAAAAACCATTTTTGCTTATAACTGACGCTTCAAGCCACGCAATTGGTGCCGTGTTGTCCCAAGGTGACATCGGGAAGGACAAACCAATAATCTATATATCTAGATCACTTAATAAGGCGGAATAGAGCTACGCCACCAACGAAAAAGAGCTCTTGGCGATAGTCTGGACACTCGACAAATTAAGAACTTATCTGTATGGGGCAAAAAAGATTAAAATCTTGACTGATCACCAGCCGTTAACATTTGCTCTAAGCAACGCGAATCACAATGCGAAGCTCAAACGCTGGAAGGCCAGAATAGAAGAGTATAACTATGAATTAATTTATAGACCTGGCAAAAGTAACTGCGTAGCAGATGCTTTATCTAGGCTGCCACTCGAAATAAATATGCTGAATTCAAGCTCTTCAACTGCCCACAGTGCGTCCCAAAACAACACCGATCTTATTCCTTTCTGCAACGCCCCTATAAATATTTTCAGGAAACAAATCATCCTATCTGAAGGCAAGGAAATAAATGCATATGAACAACCGCATGCAGGGTTCCATAGGCACTACATACGTTTAAATAAAATAACCAAGGAAGCATTAGTAAAAGTTCTAAAGGAAACACTTTTTCCTAACATTATAAACGGGATTAAGATTCCAGAACACTTTATACAGCTTTTGCAGGATGTTTATAAAGAACACTTTTCTAAATTCAAAATACGAATCACGCAACGTGTGGCGGAGGACATAGCCCAAGAAGACAACCAGTTGCGAATTATTCAACAGGAACATCGCAGAGCTCACAGGAACCATCGTGAGAATAAGGAGCAGATCCTGGAAAAGTACTACTTTCCGAAAATGACCAGCCTGATCCGCAAATATACAAAATATTGCGAAGTCTGCAATACCAGCAAGTATGACCGCCATCCACTCAAGCCGGAATTACAGGAAACACCCATCCCCGAATACCCGACAGAAATCCTACACATAGATATTTGGGAGATCATGGGAGAGAAATATATCACTTGTATCGACAAGTTCAGCAAATTTGCGAAATTTTTTCACTTAAAGGATAAATCTGCACTGCACCTACGCAAAAAGATACTAAACGTTCTTCATTATTTCTCAGTCCCCAGAATTCTAACCTCCGATAACGAGGGCGGATTTATTAGCCCAATAATTCACAACCTTTTGGAGGAATTGGGCATTACGGTATATCTAACACCACCACAAAAGAGTGAGGTAAATGGCACAATTGAAAGGCTTCATTCAACAATCCTCGAAATCGTAAGGGGTCTAATCAGAGAATACCCAGATCTTTCCGCAAAGGAAATTGTAAGCATTTCTGTCGACCGGTACAATAGTTCGTTTCACTCCTTAACTGGAAAAAAACCGGTAGATATATTTTTTAATCGTTCTCAACGTATAAATTACCAGCTACTGCATAATTTCAAGGCCAAACTCAATGAAAATTTAAAAGAAGAAATCCTACGGAAACAAAAAAATCAATTGAAGAGCCACAACAGGAAAAGAACAAAGCCAAGAACATACGAACCTGGCGACGTAGTATATAAGATCGATAAACAAATTAAATCTAAGCATAAGCCTCTTTATAAGAAAGAAACAGTATCAAGGGATAACAAAGTCACGATAACTACTAACACTGGAAGGAAAGTCCATAAGTCACATCTGAAAAATATTTCATCTTTTTCAGAGTAACCCTGGGCAGCGCATGCGCTATTTTTGACATCTATGAATACAAAGGTCCCATCATGACGATGAAATTAGGATTAGGGAAGATTACCAACGGCAATTTCTAAATCATTCATACTATCGACCTAAAGCAGTACGACGATATCCTGGGAAACATCGAACCTGTCATACAACACCGGATTAACAAAAGCAACATTTTACGGCCACAGCTTTACCAGCAGCTACCTGTTATTTCAAAGCAATTGAATCAACTGAAGAGTAAAAGGAAACCAAAGCGCGCTATAAACTGGATTGGATCCGCCTGGAAGTGGATCGCAGGAAATCCCGACGCTACCGACTGGGACGAAATAGTTAAATCCCAAAATAAGATCATAGAAAACAGCAACAAGCAATATAAAATTAACCAATATATTCCTAAAGTATCTACAGAGCTTGTAGATACCTACAACATGACAGTGGCAGATATTAATGCAAGGACCGATGCTAAATTCGAGCAAGTACTGTTTAACAAGTTAACCATACTCAAGGTCGAAATTGGGGAAATTGTTTTGGCAGTCCAGCTTGCGTCTAAAGGTATAGTGAATTCCAATCTTTTGGACAATGAGGAGATTAACATCCTCCTATCCCGCATGGAAACCCTTCCCTACCAAAATGAGATCGAAGCCATAGAATACGCAAAACCGATGGTTTTGGTAAAGGAATCTCTCCTCCTGTATGTCGTCTGCCTACCTACAACTGAAACTACGGAGTTTAACCATGTTTCGATCCGACCGACGATCCAAAATAATAAAATGATTCATGTCACTTACTCTAATCTCTTTTTAACGCGATCAGAAAAATTTGGCATAGTTGGCAATTGTCTCAATATTCGTGATCTGACCATTTGCGAGAGACGTTCTCTTCAAGAACTTGGTGCAAACAATTGTCTCACACAAGTTTTGGATGGTCTCAACGCTGATTATGAGTTTCAGAATAAACCAATTGTCGAATTGATTGATTCAAATTCGGTATTTCTTACAAATTTCTATGGAAAAATCATTCATAGCAACTCATCAAAATTATTAAACGGTACCTTCTTAGTAAATTTCCAAAATGATTCGATCCAAATTAATGACACAATATACGCGAGCCTTGAAGTTAAAAAGTTATATTCACTTCCTCCTGTCTTGAAAAATAACCTAACCGAAAAGGGTATTAAATTAAATCTGGAATACTTGCATAAATTACATTTGGATAGTTTGGAAAAATTAAACAAAATCCAAGACGATAGCGTCGTTTCTATTGCTTCTGATGCGGCAATCGTTATCTTGTTAATTACCTCAGCAGTAATATTCATTTATCTTTTTTATCAGAGCGGGATTAAATTGAAATTACCAGAATCCAATCTGAGTTACACTTACCCTAATCCAATCAAATTATCCTTTTAATCTGTGAGACACAGATTTTAAGGAGGGAGGAGTTAACACGCTATTTTCAGCTTACATTGCATTTTTATAACTTGTACGTTCCCACACAATTATTTTCCCAGATTTTGCAGACAGGTGTAATGTTCTTTTGCAATTCGTGCACATGTCGCGTCGTCATCAAGAAGTTGAACTCGGGAGTCAGGTTAAATTTTGTAGATTCGTGTAAATTTTTTACGTATGCTTTTGAAATGCCATAAAAGAGGCAAATCATGTTTCATTTAAGAGAGTTATTGTCGACACGTCGTGAAATAAATAATATTTAAAAAAGATTTGTACATTGTTCTATTATTTTTTTTTGTCATCCTATTGGGAAAACCCGTTAACTTGCATGCATACAAGCATGCAGTGGCACATCGAAAAATGTAATCTTTAGCATAAATAATGCTTAGGGTCCAGAATGGGATGAATTGGAAATATAGAGTGAAAAGTGAAAGAAGTGTTTTTCATTTGAAAATAAATTATTTTGTAAACTGGGGGCTCAAACCGGTCTTAAAGCCATTTTTATCCTGCAGTGATGAAATAAGGATAAAATAAATTCAAAAATTTCACGGGAAGTAAGACTTCCAGCACTACATGCTTGAAAAAAGTGAAAAATAATCAGCAAACACCGTAGTATAGGTCCTGAAATGTTGGATAATACTTTCAACTGCAGAAATTACCAGATCCAGAAACATTGGACAGTGAATTCATCAGCTAAAGAAGTAAAACCTGGATCTATTACGGAGCCTGCGGACTCGAAAGAAACGAAAAGTTTTTGATAATAACCGAAACGCAATAGAAAATATCGAAATGGAGCAGCAAGTGGCCCAGCTCCATGCACAAATCGCAACATTAATCGGAGCTATGCAACAACAACAGGAAGAGTTTACCCAAAGGCTAGCATTAGTGGAACAAAACTTTCTACAAACAACAGCAATTGTCCAACACGAAGACATTCAACTTAACATTGAAGATGCAGGAGATATTGATTTGGAACTATTTAAATCCTTGCCAAAGTTTGACGGCGATAAAACCCAATATAGATCATGGAGATCGCAATTATGGACTTTTATGGAGGCAATAAAAAACTTTAGCCACCATTCGAGGTACTATAGCGCCCTAGGAAGCGTCAGAACAAAAATAACAGGACCAGTCGCTGATATTCTAACCAATCACAACACCAAACTGAATTTTTATTCAATAATCAACCGGTTAGATTACACATTTGCTGATCAACGTCCTTTATACGTTTTGTTAGACGAAATGAAGAAAATCGTGCAAGGTAGAAAAATACTTGCAGAGTTTCATAGTGAAGTATCCAAAGCACTCAATCTAGCATTATCCAAAATTGAGATGTCTGGTGACCAAAACAACGAAGCAATGAAATATTACGCCAACCAGGAAGCAGTTAGAACATTTATCCTTGGATTAAATTCCAAATACACCAGCGGGACATTATACAGCAAAAACCCGAATAACTTGGAAGCAGCATATGCAATAGCGAGTACAATATATCACGACAACGTGAATCAACAGTTCGAGATCCAAGCAACTTCATCAAGATTCAATAGCAATCACAATCAAATCCAGAACATCCACCCGAATCCACACCGAGACGACAGACACCAACATCAATACAAGGCAAACTTAAGGGTGCAGAGAAATAATTTTGATCCAAAAAATTCCAACAATCGACCTCAACAACAACAACCTACAACAGTCCCAATGGACGTGGACAACTCCAGATGGTATGTACAAACAAATAGAAATAATAGTGCTGTAAATCGTAGCTACATATAACAACTCAAATAAGAGAGATAGGGTACCTAGTAATCAAAACATGACTACATCGCATAGAATTAATCAGACTAGACAGGAAGATTTTAGAATCAGTAGATTTCGTTAACTACGTAGAACAGTTTGAATCAGGCAGTACTTTTTTAGGCGATTAAACGGGCTACCCTACATTCAAACGAAGTGCGGTCTTACAGGTACGCCCGTTACACTATTAGTGGACACAGGATCTACTAATAATTATATAAATTCAACATGTAAAATTGGAAAAACAATTAAAATAAAACCTTTCAAAACTAAAACTTTGCATGGCTACTCAGTCATAGATTCTAAAAAAGTAATTACAATGTATGGGCATCACCTAACTTTCTTCGAAACTTAGCGAATTTGATATGATTCTTGGAGAACAAGGACTACGCCAAATGAAGGCAGAAATAAATTTATTTGATTATAGCTTAAAATATCAGCAAAGGAAAATTTCAGAAGCAGAGATTAATTATACCATTAATAATGAGGTATTCAAAGACCAAGTTGATGAACTTATGAAAAGATATAATTATATTACGACAATACAAGCATCAATTAGGACTGAATTGGAAGATCCGATATGGACAAAGCAATATCCATATCCCATGACTGATCACGACTTTGTCAGGAAAGAGATTGAAAAACTGTTAAATGACGGTATCATCCAACCAAGCAAAAGCCCATATAATTCACCTATATGGACCGTTCCAAAAAAGGGCACCGATGACCAAGGCAGACCCAAAGACGGATGGTTGTTGAAAATAGAAAATTAATGCTCATACAATTACTGATAGATATCCTACTCCGGATGTCAATATGACTATACAAAATTTAGGTAAGGCAAAGATTTTTTCCACAATTGATTTGGAATCAAGTTTCCACCAGATATTAATTAAAGAATCTGATCGAGAAAAGACAGCATTCTCTGTCAACGGTGCGAAGTATGAATTTGTTAGGATGCCAATCGGACTAAAGAATGCCCCATCCATATTTCAACGATGCGTCGACGACATTCTTAGACCCTATATTGGCAAATTTGCATATGTTTATGGTGATGACGTGTTAATATATTCTTCCACACCCGAAGCTCACATGGAACATCTCCGGATTATAATCAACGCATTACACAATGCAAACATGAAAATTTCTAACGAAAAGTCACATTTTTTCAGGATTCAGTTGAATACCTAGGACATATTATAAAATGCAACAGGATAACAGTTGACCCTCAAAAAATCGAAACTATAAAGAATTAACCACAACCTAAAACTTTAAAAGAATTGAGATCTTTTCTAGGACTTGCCAGTTATTATAGAAAATTCATAAAGAATTTTGCCAAAATTACAAAACCGTTGACCATTCATTTGAGAGGAGAATTAGGAATGGCATCAAAGAATCAAAGTACCAAGACAAAAGTACATTTGGACACAGCAGCAGTAGCAGCTTTAGAAAAAATTAAAAACGCATTACAAGAACATGTTGAACTTTTCCAACCAGATTTCTCTAAACCTTTTAATTTAACAACTGATGCAAGCGATTTCGCTATTGGAGCAGTTTTAGCACAAAATCGTCAACCAATTGCATTTATTTTACGAACATTAAATGAAACCGAACAAAATTATAGCACCAATGAAAAAGAGTTACTTGCAATTGTATGGTCTTTACAAAAACTTAGCAATTATTTATACGGTGTAGCAAACTTAACAATTTACACGGATCACCAATCATTAATTTTTTCTATTTCTGAGAAAAATCCCAATACAAAACTAAAACGATGGAAAAATTTAATTGAAGAATACGGTGCCAAGTTAGTTTATAAACCAGGACACCAGAATGTCGTAGCCGATGCACTTTCGCGTCAACAAATCAATAACACTACAGATTGTTCAGACCATTTACAACAAAGTTCACCAAATAAAATTATTAAAAAAGTTAAACAGCCACTTAACTCCTTCAAAAATCAAATAATTCTACAACAAGATAAGGAAAACCCCCAAGTTCTGTCCCAAAAAACATTTTCCGGTCAATTTAAACATACAATATTTTTTAAAGAAACATGAGATTTGTTTACTAAACTAAAAATGTCATTAGACCAAATGAAACTAACGCGCTGAAAATAGATGATGAAATATTTTTTCATTTAAAAAATGAAATTATCACCACTTTTCCAGACTTTAAGTTAGTATTAGTGTTATGGCGGCGGCAGAAAAGGCTTAAGAATTTAAAACAGTATTTTTTATGAATACATTTATTAATATTAACGTCCGTTTAATTCGTTGTTTTACATTTGTATCTTTTCACGTCGCATTTCTTTTCTTTTTTTGTGTCAATCTGAAAATCAAGGCCTACTTTGTCCTTCGGCGAGATTCGATATATTCGCCAGGAAAACGAGACTTGTCAGTCCCACAGTAATAACATTAACATCCCACCCTCCGTGAATCGGCCTCCGATTCACCACAAACAGTCAGTAGGGCTAATTTAGTAGCGGGTCGCCTCAGCACGCCTGATTTTGTCTTAACGTCTGCAAACCTTACTTGCCCCTCTTTGGATGGAAATGTTTTGATGACACGGCCCTTTAACCACTGACCTCGAGCTAAAGTAGTATCGCAAATAAGGACAACATCATCAACTTGGATTGGCTTCGACTTATCGTACCATTTCGGGCGAGTCAGTAGCTGTGGTAGATATTCGACAGTCCACTGCTTCCAGAGACGCTCTTTCAGGTTCTGGGCAATTTGCCATTGCTTTCGTGGACAAACAAATTCATCATCAGGTACTGGAGTTTGCGTGGCGTTTGCGCATCCAATGAGGAAGTGGTTAGGAGTTAATGGTTCGTCTTCATCTGTAGTCAACGGTACGTCTGTCAGCGGACGGCTGTTAAAAATATTTTCGGCTTCAATCAACACAGATCGCAATGTTTCCACCCTAGGCGCTTTTTCGTGTAGAGTAGACGTAAGGATGCGCTTAACCATCCGGATCAAACGTTCCCAGCATCCACCAGAGCTTGGGTTAAGCGGGCAGTTAAAAATCCACTCTATGTTGCGTTTCACGGCTTCTGCTTCTAGTTGATCGGTATTCAACAGGCGTTGGTTTGCTTCTTTCTCCTTTTGAGCACCTACAAAGTTAGTGCCATTGTCGCTGCGAATGCGGATTGGGGTTCTTCGGCGATTAATGAAATTTCGTAAACAAAGTAAAAAGGCGTCTGTTGATAGGTTTTCTGCAAGTTCCAAATGGACAGCTCTTATCGTCATACATGTAAAGATAACTGCCCAGCGCTTTTCACGTCGACGGCCAATTGTGACGTTAAACGGTCCAAAAAGATCTACGCCAGTATAGGTAAAAGGGCGAACCATTGGCGTAAGGCGGTCTATTGGTAGCTGGCCCATCTGTGGTGGCGATGGCTTGGCACGATTAAGCTGGCACTTTGCGCACTTAAAGCTAATAGACTTCAATGTGGCTTTTACGCCTAATATCCAGAACTTTTGCCGAACTTCGTTCAACACCACAGACACATTTTGATGATGAAAAATTTTATGGAAATAGTCCATAAACATGTGAAGCTCGATGGTTTCAGCTTTGGTGAAATATGGCGAATAACATCTACCTATCTTACAACTTTTCTCCCTTTCAAACTCTTTCCACCAAGCAAACCACTTTTTGGTCATGTCATTGGGCAATTGATCGTCCCAATACAGTTTCGCCTTCCAGGTTTCTTGAAGCATGATTTTTAAAAATAACAAAAAATCGGCTAACATGCCAAATGGGTCGAATACAGACATTGTCATCCCAAGGAACTCACGTTTTGTTGGAGGGCCCTGACACAAAACCACTTCTTTTGGCACTCGAACGAATTGAGTGTGAAATTGGAAAGTATCACTCACAGTATTCCAATACATGCCTAACACCTTTTCAGTGGTTGTTTGTCGGTCCATTGAAACTTCTGCGACATCAGATATATCACAGCCATTTAGTGCAAGCTGCACAGCTACAGAATTTGATTTAAATCCACGCAACTCAAATCCCGCCTCGGCATTTATGGTTACTACTTCTTGACAAACACGAATGGCATCTTGGACCTCATTAAAGCTGCAGACAAAATCATCAACATAAAAATTGTTGTGAATAGCGTAAACGGCATCCGAGAACTGGTGCTTGAAGTTGTCGGCATTACGATTTTTAATAAATTCGGCGATACATGGTGAACAAATAGCTCCAAATATAAGTGACGTCATAACATATTGTTGAAGCGGCTGGCTAGAGTTGGCATCTCTCCAGATAAAACGTTGAAAATGTTGATCTTCATGACGTACACGAATTTGTGAAAACATCTCACGAATGTCTGCTGCTACCGCTATGGCACCTTGGCGGAACTTAAAAAGCACACCCATCAACGGCTTGGCTTGCTCGGGTCCCTTAAGTAATTCTGAATTAAGCGATATATTGGCACTAGAAGCTGCAGCATCAAAAACTTTACGCATTTTATTAGGTTTATGCGGGTTGTGGACAGCAAAATGGGGTAAATACCAAACTGGACCTTTATATTCGTTTATTTCTTCGGCTAACAACTTTCTAGCGTATCCTTTATCCACGTATTTTTGCAGCTCTTCGGCGTATCTAACTGCGAAATCTGAGCTTCGCTGACATCTTCGCTCTATTCCTGCGAGCCGAGTGATGGCCATATTCCAATTGTCGGGCAACATAGGTGGAAAATTTCTCCACAGCAGACCGACTTCAAAACCACCTTCCAAACGACGAGTTGTAGCTTCTAAAATTTGACGAGCTCTCATATTATCATCAGACTCCAGAACTGTAGGCGGAAATTCCATCCCAAATTTCTCTGTAGCAAAATATTCAACTACCATTTGGTTCAAATCATCCTGTCGAGATTTATCACTTACGAGTAATATTGGCCGTGGTACAGTAGATCTGCTACCAATTGGGCCATATGCTACCCATCCCAACTTGGTTTGGATGGCAATAGGCTCCAAATCATTGTTGGCAGCAACCGAAAGTGAAATCGCAAGATGTGCATTGTCTAGTCCCAGCAATAGTGACGGCTTAATTTTATCGTAACTCCTTAATGGTAGCTTTTCTAAGTGTTTATATTTTGATGCAGTAAATGACTGTTCAGGCAGATTCAAGTTTCTGATAGCACGAACATTTTTAATGACATACCTGGTTCCGTTGTCACCTGCTATTTCGAAGCCGACACTTGATGCTGTTTCCGTTATGAACTTATCACCATACCATTGCATGGTTAATGATTGCGATCGACCTTTAAGTCCCAGCAGCTGTGCAACTCTAGTGTCCACAAGTGACACAGAGGCTCCTTCATCTAACAAGGCAAATATATCAATCTTTCCTTTCGGACCAAACAGCGACACCGGTAAGATCTTGAAAAGGCACTCAGCCTGGTCATCCAAACAGCTTAAAACTGGTCGAACCAACTCCGCGCTTGAATTTTGCTGCGTAGACGATGAATCTTTCAATTCAACATCATGTAAACACTTGTGGTGGAAACGCCGGCAGCCATCAGTTCCACAGTGTTGTCGAAAGCGGCAATTTTTTGTACTATGTCCCTTATACAGGCACGAAAAGCACAATCGAAAGTCTTTCACTTTTTCCCAACGCTGTTTGACATTGAGTTTCTCGCAGAAGTTTTTACATTGTGGAAGCATATGGTCTCCTCCACAGAAATAACACTTGCCTGACCTTTCATCGCTTCTTACGTGCATAACCCTTCGTGGCGGTGGCGGCGGTGGTAACGGCTTTGGGATAGAGACGTTAGCTTGTGGCATTAGGCATACTACCCTAGCTATGTTCCCAAGCCATTCGGAGAAATGCACCACTGTAGCGTATGGTGAAATATCAACCGCATGACGTGCCCAATCGAATTGCTTACTATTTGGCAATTTGGCAATTAACTGTTCCAAAAGCGTCATATTTATCAAATGTTGTTCCGCGCCAGAAGACTTCAGAAATGCCACAATATTACGTACTAACGTGGAAAATGCAACGAGCTGCTCAATTTTGTTTTCAGTAATAGCTGGAAATTGTTGTAACTTGGCAAGTTGTGAACGTACTAGTAAATCCGCTCGTCCGAATCGGAATTCTAATTCTTTTATGGCGGCAGGTACATCGTCCGGATAAATTAGCATAGATGTTACGGCTTCCTTGGCTGGACCACTTAAACTTTTTTGTAGGCGCATCAAATTGTGACGATTATTATAATTGAAAGTTGCTGTTGTATCACGATAGTTGGCATAGAACAATGGCCAGTCCTCTGGTTTCCCGGAAAATATCGGCAAGTCATACAATTTCAATATAGTGCTCTCAGTTGGACGGGCCAGGCTCAAATGTCCACCAGTGTCATCTTTCAAAGACTCCGATTTGCTGGCAGCAAATTCGTTAGCGGCTTTATTTAGGCGATCGTCTACTTCTCTCAATGAAAATTGCTGGCGTAACTCGACTATGTCTTTCTGTCTGGCTTCTGCAGCTACTTGAAGTTGAGCAATATATTTTTCCTTTGTATTCACCGTCACCTTTAATTGCTCCATATCGCTGCGATTTGCATCTGCAGATTCCTGCAGACGTTCGATAGCTGCTTGGAGAAGCTGAATGCTCGAGACAACGGCGTCCATCTCCTGTCCTTGACTTGATTGTTGTTTTGATGATTCTGTATCGTCTTCGAGCTCAAAAAACTCCTTTTCGTCTGATGCAACGCGCTTTTGGCTTCGTGTTATAGGCATGTATTCGATTCTCAAAAGACTAGTGTCTCAACCGAAAACTGTTCAATTTCTGACAAAAAACAGGCACGTATATATGTAGGCAAATTACACATTCGCGATAGTGAATAAAATGTAAAAACTATGTTATGGCGGCGGCAGAAAAGGCTTAAGAATTTAAAACAGTATTTTTTATGAATACATTTATTAATATTAACGTCCGTTTAATTCGTTGTTTTACATTTGTATCTTTTCACGTCGCATTTCTTTTCTTTTTTTGTGTCAATCTGAAAATCAAGGCCTACTTTGTCCTTCGGCGAGATTCGATATATTCGCCAGGAAAACGAGACTTGTCAGTCCCACAGTAATAACATTAACAATTAGCTCAAAATCACCTAATTGACGTTATATCTATAGACGAGCAAAAAGAAATAATCACACAAATACATAACCGCGGACATAGAAACTACAAAAATAACGCACAAAAAATATTATTAACTCATTTCTGGCCTAACATTAAAGAGATGTGTAAGAAAGAAGCAGTAGACTGTGAAATTTGTCTACAACATAAAGACGAACGTCAACCAAATAAGCAACCTATAGGGAAAACTCCAATACCAAGCCGAGTAGGAGAATACATACAGATGGCCGTATTCCACATTAATAGCAAATAGTGTCTTAGCTCTATAGATAGATACTCTAAATACTGTTTTTTGCGCAAACTTGACACTAAGATAGACTGTCATGAATATATGAAAGAAGTACTCACACAAGTTTATCCGAACGCTAAATATCTCATGACCGATAACGAAAGTATATTTAACGGAAGCATTGTCAAATTCGTATACAACCGACTGCAGATAATACATTCAGTCACTGCAATACATCATTCAGCGTCCAACGCTCAAGTCGAACGATTGCATAGTACGGTTATCGAACTTTGCCAAAGTCTAGCTGCTCAAAATAAAACCGCGCCCGGTGAAGAGATATTTAACTCCGTTCGCCAATATAACAAGACTATTCACTCCGCCACAGGATACAAACCTGAAGTAGTATTCTTTAATCGAGAAAACTATCCTGACATCAAAGATACACTCAGACGAAAACAGGGTAAGCTACTTCAATATCACAATAAAAATAGACAAGTTATAGCATATAAACAAGGAGATATTATATACAGCAGAACAGATCAACGTAATAAACTCGCAACAAAATATAACAAACATAAGGTGAAGGAAGATCACGGGGACACGATTCTAACATGTAGCATTTGCCAATTGGAATTATTCCTTAATTCCCGGCAAATGACTTTTGATACGCAATGTATCAAAAGTCCTCTACTTGCCCTCTTACGGCATCTTGTTTTCGAGAAATCGAAACACAAGCAATGTCGCGTTCAAAATTCAATTTCACAAACGAATTTACCGTATTAACGGTAAATTGTTTGTGCGAAATTGCGACGCTGCGGCTGGGCTGTGAGTATGCAGCGCTTGATTCGGGACAGTCTGGTGAAGATCGGTGGAAAAAGCAGTCGTTGCGGCGTGAGTTGGTTCGCGCGCGAGAGTGACGGGCAGAAGGGAGAGGGGACGGAAGTTTTTTGTGCAGAGTAGTCGCGAATGTATCGGATCTATCTCGTTGGGGGTGAAGAAAGAATTTTTGAAGAGAATAGGAAGAACAGTGATTTGTACATGGATTGTGCGAGGTGGATGATTGGAATTAGATTTGGTTCTGTGAAGACGAAAAAACGTGGATAAAGAAGGGCTTGAAGTGAGCTAAATGTGTTACCGGAGCTAATTAGCGGCAAGAAGAGGAAAATTCGTGTGAAATCGACTGTTGTTTTGGGCAGTGACAGAGTTCTGAAAGAAATCAAACACTCGGTGGTACAAAATCGTTTGGGTGAGGCATTCGATGGATCGCGTTTCCCGCGACTTGCGAGATATTTTTGCGCATATTCGCCATTTAAAACAATGGTCGACAATTTAACGTTGTCAACAACAAAATCTTACTGGTCTGGTGCGACGCGTTCCCAAGTGGGGTGCAGTTGAAGGATCAAAATGAGCATGGAGCTGACAAGCAGTGTAGTTTGTTCATATTGTTAAGCTAATTACTTTAAATTCGAGATCTTTGCATATTTTAACACATATCATCAACGCTGAACTAGTAAAAGTCGTATCCACTTGGGCGATCTTCCTAAAACAATGGTGCCGTCAAAACAACGAAAAATGAGTGCATCCGGTGGCTACCATGAACGTCAAGCCAGTTTAGTATCGCAGTTGTTTAGGAACCGCACAAACCAACAAAACTCGAAATAGACGGCAATTTCTCTTCGTATTAATCTCAAGAGGAATTGTTTGATATGCAGACAAAGACACTTATGCATAATCTCTGAAATGGATGGAGTTTATTTTATTGAAATGAATCGAATTTTATTATAACGTGTTGCGCGATTCCTATTGTTTTCAACAGTAACAAATACGAGGATCGTCAGGAAAACGTGTCAAAGATTTGAGATTAGCCATAAAACAACAAATATTATGGACGAGAACACTGTCGGTATTGAACAGACGACGTCGTTTTATGCAGTTCTTGTTATATTGTTATACATGAAACAAATATTGTCGTTAGAAAAATTTGACATGCATCCAACTATAAAATTACTAAAAGAAAACTAAATGATTTCGAACTTTTTGGCATGTTTGTCGTCGATAGCTATTGTAACGATAGAGACCAATATGTCGAGAGTATTATGAGTTAATGTTAGTATTTAGCGGAAGAGAGAGGCATTCTCCCTTGCATTGATAAGAAGCCTCAAGGTAACGGTCCGATTACAATTAAATATTTTCATAAATTGCTAAGCTTGATGGCTAAGATTCCACTAATAATGATCGAAAAGATACCGCATGAAGGATATATATAGATTAAGTTTGTTACCGCGGTTCTGATAAATAAGTACGGTCATTTGTAAAGATAGAAAAGTCCGAATACGGTTTGTGAATTTCTTTTGCGGTTCTAAATTGGAAATAGTATTCTAATGTTTAAAGAAAAACAACAAAACAAAAGATAACGATTTCGAATTGAGATTTAGACTAAATTATTAAATGGTAGAGAAGTTTTAAAAAAAAAAAAGTATTACAAAAATATATATTTATAAAAGGTAAATGAAAAAGCCAGTGCTATGTTTCGTTTCGGATTACACAAAAGTGCATGTGATTGAATTTTGCTTTCTTTTGTTTTGTGCACGGCGATACCTAAAAATTTTGAATATTGCCTGTAAACGTAGATTACAGTATTAGCATCAGTTGCCGACACTGATATAAGCCGACAATATATATTAGCACATGCTAACGCTATCATTCTTTTGAGAAAAGTGATCATTCATGTAACCCCTCTGTCGACAGAAGTTGATTTAACCTTCGTATTAAAGATTTATATTTATATATAAGTAAATAGTTAAGAAAATTGAGGAGTATATTTTTTGGTATATGCAAACATACGGTCTGCAACGAAGCGTAGGACTTGACTGATAATGGCGTTTAATGAATAAAAGCAATAATAATGAATTGTTAAATTGAACCATTGGGCCTTCTTATTGGGTGAAAGCCCGAGAAGTTCTTTCTCGCATTTCAGGGTCTGCGCGTGGCCTGGCTGGCCTACAAATGATAATGTAGTTTTTCGTGATTTTTTGGTGATTTTTCAGCTCTTTAAAGGGAGGGATACTGGCCATCCAAATGTAGTTTCTGATTTTTGATGTAGATTTTTTAGTTTTTTTGAATTTCGATATATGGCCAGTATCAGAGGGTGGAGGACCCCAGACCATCGGGGTCAGGGCTCCACTACCATCGGGGGCCCGGGGCTGTCTGCCTCGCCCAGGTTCCTTGTAAAAGAGAGGTAGTACGTTTTTCTTTTTCCATTTTGTAGATTTTCAACTTATTTGGCTCCGTGCGTTGTCACGAGCACTGGGTCTGCTTAGTCAGCCCATGTTGCAGAGCCTGGGTGGTTTTCTTTACGGAACTATGCCCCCTTTTGGTCCCTGGATATGTTTACATATCAGTTTGCGGCTACGAATTCATGACGGATGAATACTACGTAGCTTCCCGTTTTCTTGAGAGCAAACCATCCCCACTTTTCAAGAACACACCCCAGCCGCAGCGAGCTAGCAAAGCGGCAAACCAGCATCCGTCGGGGTTGGTTAAAGGGTGCTCCGCTATTGCGGACGAGGGGCCTTCACGGCCATTTCTAGGGCACCCTGCTCTCGGGGCAATTCTTTTTTTTTTTTGTTTTGCCTCTTGAATGGCATTAGCCATTTCACTTTTAGACCTTAGCACTCTTGGTTCTGGACTTCGGTCTGGTTCTAAGTTGTGCTAAGGCCACCTTCCCATCTCCACAATCGCTACAAACAGTGAGAGGAAGAATCATACACAAGGATAGTTTACGAAAGCAAAGCACACAATGCCATTCATAGAAACAGGATTCATAATCTTTTTGATATTTTCACTTGGACTTTCCGACAAACTTACGAATCTAAGCAACAAAAAATATGTACTAACTGAAACAGATATACTTATAATACTTATAACAGTTATACCTATAACAGTTCAGCCTACCTTTACCACGTAGCAAACCTCTCTGTAATATTAATAATACGAAAAAATAATGAGAAAACAATATACTACAATTCAATCCCAAAAAGAAAATATAATCATAAATAGAATAGAAAGACTTAAAACCCAATTGATACCACCTGAACATCGTGCAAAACGCGCCCTTAACTTCTTAGGCTCAGCATTAAAATCTATAACAGGAACACCAGATCACGACGACTTAATAGAAATAAAGACAGGACTCAACCAACTTATTGAAAACAATAACCAACAACGAAAAATAAATTAAGAATTTGAAAAAATTTTAGGAACATTAGACCTAGAATCCATAACCGAAAGTTTGATCATTAAAGAAGTATATAAAGAACTAGAAGCAATCACAAATACAATTAACTTTGCAAAAATGGGAAACTTCTTTTCTGGAACACTAAATCTTAAAGAGATAAACGAAGTAATTCACAATCAGTTATATCATATCCCAATAATAAATATATTAGAATATTCCGATATCCATGTTTAGTTCCAACACTTTCAACGGCCCTATTTCAAAACTATTTCATTTTAACACAGGGGAGAGTTAAGGAACGTATTTCTTTATCGATCTACGAGTATCTATTGTAAAAACATTGTATTGTAAGAAAATTGTATTGTACATTACATAATGTATTGAATAAGAACAAACAACTAATTATCAGCTACCACAACATCATTAACTATCTGTAGGACAAAGATCAAAATTATATTATCAGTCATGCATGCATACAAGCATGCAGTGACACATCGAAAAATGTAATCTTTAGTATAAATAATGCTTAGGGTCTAGAATGGGTTGAATTAGAAATATAGAGTGAAACGTGAAAGAAGTGTTTTTCATTTGAAAAGAAATTATTTTGTAAACTCGTGCAATGCACTCTCAAGATATTAGACAAAGACAGCTACAACTATAAGCGAACAAGCACCCAACTCAACACATTATGCCGGGTTTACATCCTCGCCGAGGAATGGCAAATGTAGACGAGGTCTGTGTGTAGATGGTCTCCTTGTCTATTCTCGGCTGTTTTTTTCATGGCAAGCACGCGTGTGTAAATGGTTTGCTCGTCGGCTCTTGTTTATTTTATGAAGGGATAATGATCCTTTTATTGCTGTGCCTGAGTGTTTATGACCGTCTCGTCCTAGCTCGAAGCCGCTGGATGCGAAGTCGGTTTTATGCATCGAGTCAAAGGGATTCGAGAGGGTAGCATGTGCTCATTCACATTTTCGAATTTTTCGCTGGGACTTCAAACATGTCTTTGCGTGTCCCAGATTGAAATCACTCAACGCACACCAGGCAGTTGCAATAGCCACAACCTGTACATCAGCCATCGTTCACTGAACTGAACAAAACCACTCACATCTGTCGAAAGATGCATGGTGCAATATCCTAAGTAAACAATTCACCCTATGAAAGGTGCATGATGCATGGTCCGTGTTGCATGGTGCAATATCCTAAGTAAACAATTCACCCTATGTGTTGCTGATTCTTGTCCAAATTGTCTTGCTGAGTCTTGTGCAAATTCACATGGAATACACATTGCATGATCATCGAAAATACATGAACACATTTCTCAAAATTTGAAAAACAAAAACGGGCAGTCTTCTTTTGGCAGCGCAACGATAAAGGTTCCGACGAGGAACGCGGGCTTAACTGTTAAACATTGTACACGGGATGAATAATAAATATATACATTGAGTTAATCTTAAAACGAGTGCGTATTATTTCCCTTTTTTTTGGCACTCCGCGGCGACAGTGTTATAATTTTTACGCTCCGGGCGGCTCACGAACGGAAAGATCTCTACATGCGATTTAATAATTTTACTCATATTTCTTACTTATTAATAAAGTATTCAATCTGGTAATAGCCCGGAAAAACTGTGTATTTACTCGAAGTATTTCACGACATTACAAACATCATTCAAGTGTGCAGAATCGCGATAATCAGACTGTTTATGTTGCGTCTTTGCATGGCTATCGCAATCGTGCAAGTTAACACCCAAAACCATCATCTCATCATCATAATCATCGGGTCATCATACGACACCTGTCTCACAAAAGCAGTCGTTCCCACTTCTGGACAATTTCCACCGCCGACGCTTCGCATTAAGATAAAACTGTTAGTCTCAAGTGAGATCTAGAGACCACCAGGTCAATGCAAGAAATAATATGTTTTTAACTAGAAACCACCAAGTGTTTCAATAACTGGCACCTGAGCACGGATCGCGGATTTTTCCTAATGTGGCAAATACATATTGGCCGAGACCAGGCGAGCCGAAGTCAGACGAGACCGCCAACATGTGGACGGCATTTGACAGCTCGTCTGAAATTGCTTTGACTCGTGCTCAAAACCCATTCCCGATCGGAAGTCGCACGAGCGCCGGCTGTCAAAGTCGCTCGTCTGGACCGTCCACACACTCGGGCTCGGCCGATATGTATTTTCCACATAAAAATCGCCCGAAAGCGAATCGCGGAAGACTGAAGCAAAGTCCGAAAGCAAAACGCGAAAGGTTGTATCAGATTCTAAAGCGAGAACGCGAAAGGTTCGATTAAGTCGCAAATTTTTAAACCATACGACTGGAGGCAAAAGCTGCGCGAAAGGCTTAGACGCGAGAAAGAAGAACGCATCCTATCCGAAAGCGGAAACATTTTGTAAGCGAAAGGTCGACTTGGTCGTGTTCGTTGACGGGGAAAACGTACCATTGGTTTGTACAGCCAAAAATCGTTGGGAAAAGAGGACACCGAGTAGCATGCTAACAAGAGAAAAAGAAGCCGATGTGAGTCGGCAGCCGCCCAACGATAAAATTAGTTTTAGTGAATCAAAATCATTTAAATCAAATTATTGTGGAAATTGTAAATTCCAAAAGATATACTGTGTTGTAAAATCATCGTAATTATAAACGCAAGCTTAAAAAGGCATTAAAATCAGTTAGTACATAAAAAGCTATTGTGCTCAAAGAAAAAGTGCTTGATTGAGGTTTTTAGGCCACAAAAGCGGATCTTATACCGGTAATTCTTATGTAAGTACATTGATTTTTCCTCTCAGTATATACTTATGTCAGCGAGCCAATAACATTTTTCCATTAATATTAGTGAGATTCTTTATGGTTATCAATTGATAAATATTCAGATACACGAAACATTTTAAAAGAAACATTAATTTACTGTTCAAACTCATTCATAAATTCAGTAAGCAGTTTTCACATAAGCATGGTTTTGTTCATTTGTTTTCTTGTAATCGACATCATACACAAATAAGCACATATGTAAGTTAACGAACTTTGCCACGCTAATTCGCACCACACTCCGACTAAGCAGAAAACATCAAGTTACACACGAAATCCAATCCATGAAAGAAATGCAAGTGCAGCAAAAATATTATCATAGATAGGCTAAGCGAGTTGTTTGTAATTGGGCACAGGGAACCTCTGCCCGTTCGTGAAAATATTTTTTTTTTGTTAAATTCAATTAGTTGTCTGTTAACTGGCGCCCAACGTGGGACTGAGCTCGTGCGCGAGTTATAGAGCCTCTACACGATCGTAAAATTTCAACTAAGTTCATTATGACATCTGACACTCAAGCAGCATTAAAGTCACAAAGCTAAACATTGTAACATTAAAATCAAGCATAAGTCATACAACATCGCAAATCCAATTATGAATCATGTATACATTCTTTCAAAGCTAAGCAATATTTGAAATCATAACTATGACAAAGATCATGCAAGAAACTAATTAAGCACGAATCCTATTAGAAACAATAGAATAAACATCCGTTCTATATCAATATGTATAAAATTTCTCATTATGCTGAATGGAAAAATTTCAATACATCTCGAGCTGCATCATGTAAACAATAACGTAGCAATCGAGACTCAGATGCGAGCCTTAAACTACACTCTTACTTTACTACTTCAAGTTAACAGTTCAGTTCACTACGTTCAGCTCAATAGTTCAGATCAGTGTGTCACATCAGTGTGTCAGTGTAATAAATTAAGTTAACCATTGCGCTAAACTACATAATCATTTAAGGAAAACTTGAATGATATTAAAAAAAACTGTTTAGAAGAAAACTCTGCGTTTTTATTTAAAGTGTCGCGGAGGCACTTAAAAGCTATATTTGTAAAAAATGAACGAAAATACTAATTTAACTGGCGCAGTCAATCGTCTTAGGAAGGAGGAAGCCTCTTCAAGACAAATCGAACCTTAAAATAAGTGAGAGTGTTTTAATAACATGGGTATTGCAAAGCCCCAGGCAGAATTTCCCGAGAATTCGCATCTGACCTTCCGAAAAGGTATGAGCCAGCTAAACAATAAATAAACTTAAACACTTAACTAACATATGTTACAAGAAAACTGTACACGTACATCAAAGTAATACATAATAAAAATGCATAATTAAAATTCGTGCAGTGAAGTGAAATATCTCAAGAAAATTGAAATACTGCCGTACCTCGAGAACCTCGAGAAAATTGAGTCACTCAACACTAGACAGCTGTAACTTATCCAGTACACCCCAGGTAAATAGAAAGTAAGACCATGACTCAACCTCAGCTATTACCACTCGAACTACCAAAGAAGCGCAAAGATTGCCCATTTATTCAGAACAGAAGAGTGAATATTCACTCAACTGTTGGATAGAGGAAGCAGATACACTCCTTTCCCTAGCAGAAGGCAATCAACTGGCATATCTATTCCGCTTAACTCTCTGGAAGATCCAACTCAGTGCGAGATGCGCCATCCAGAAAATTGTAAACCCCACTTGGCAAAATGTGAAGAAAGCACTTCTCTTCACATTTGGGGTCGG
Source organism: Nemotelus pantherinus (assembly GCA_963978885.1). Classification (NCBI taxonomy): domain Eukaryota; kingdom Metazoa; phylum Arthropoda; class Insecta; order Diptera; family Stratiomyidae; genus Nemotelus; species Nemotelus pantherinus. The sequence continues at coordinate 69,479,990 of OZ022265.1, read as the reverse complement.
CGAAAGCTACAACAGCATCGTAACGCAGATAAACAGAACAAAATATATTTCAAGAATAAGCGAATTATTTGACGGGGCGGGCTGGTTCAAGGGTTGTTGCGAAACCGCCTCGCACATATAACACCCACACACACCCACAAACATTGGCGGTGCAATGCTGCATGCGACGGTCGAATGCATTGCATTGCATTGGAAAACAGGCTTTGCTTATGCATTTGATTGTCGCATGTGTCGTTGTACTGCACCGGGTTCGCTGACCTGAGCGCAGCTGATTTGCAACAATACTTGCATCAGCTGCGTTATCAGGCCAGCGAAAACGGGAGATGTTTGGTGCTGGTTGTGGAAAAACACTTGTCGCACAACTGGGCAAGAAAAATCAACGCGACGTGGCGGCAACGGGAGCTTATTGGCGGTAGTTTTTGGCGCTTGGGAGGTATCGGTTTTCAGTACTGGGTGGAGAAGGATTGTTTTTTTTGAGAACGTGAAAGAAAAAGTAAGAAGAGAACGGTGAAGGTGAACGTTTTTTCAATTGAGTACGGACATTTGTCGGTTGAACGTGAATTGCGAAAAATAAAAAGACGTTTGTTGCTAATTTAATGTGTCAAAGTGACCAATGGTAAAAGAACATTTTAGAACGTGAAAGAAAAGAAGAGGTCGTGAATGTGAACACGGACATTTGTTGATTGAATAGGAATCGTAAAAAAATTCTAAAGGATTGAAAAACCACTGATCGGTGAAAGTGGCGGGGCAGTAAAAATTGTCGTGCGAAAAAAAAGAAGAAAATTTGATTTTTAAATTGAAAACAAAGTCGGTCGTGAATTGTGTGACCGAATGCTGGTGGCCTAGTTGATTATGGAGTGATTTAAATGGAATCAAATAAAAACAAAAGGGACCAGCAATAAGAAAAGTGTTGTGCATCTTAAACGTTAATATACATATTGATGCGTTCATATATCATGGAATTACGTAGTGTCCGCTTCGAGTTTATCGTTTGTTTTGTTCCAGACAATTAGTTTATCGGAGGGAGAAGCGATATTTTAATACTAAAGTGATATTAACTATGCCGGAGAACAGTTGAAGTTTTGGACCACTAGGATCGTCAATTTTCCTGGACGTAACGGAATCCGATGAGTACAGAATTTTATTTCACGATTAATATTTCTATTTTTGGTTCATATTTGAATTAACTCATCCATTGCATTTGTTTCAATAATAGATTAAGTTCTTCTACATAAATTTAAATTCAGTCAATATCGATTGTCACATGCGTGTACGAAGAAATTACACATTTCTGTATGATTGGTGTAAACCAATTCCGGCCGGGGTTGAGTGACATATTTCATTTGTTATTATTATTTTTATTGCGCTTTGAATTTTTTTTTTGTTAGCGTATGGAATACTCTCCATTATATTCTTTTGCATGAAGTACGTTTTTTTTTTCATTTTTAAATGTAGGAATTTTTGTTGAATTTTTGTAAGTCTTAAATTTTTTTTATTTAGTTCCTTTTTTTTCTCTTTAGTTGTAATTTGGATGAGACAAATAAATGAAATGATTTGTGAATAATTCCACATTTTTATAATGATTCCTACATTTCTAATTCCTTCCCCTGTGTATTGTGAGGTGTGTTAAATGTTGTATCGTATGCGTGCCAAAGCACGAAGGTCAGGTTCGTCCCAAAAACCCACGCCGGACTGAGTTAGCTGGCAGATTTGGCACGCGGGACCGAACCGAACCTGACTTAAATTAATATGTTGCACTGACGGCCGCTCGGCTGTCATAGTTTCGCAACAAATGGCGCCCAAACGATATTACGGGTTTTGATTTGGTAAATTAGTTTGTGGTTGTTTTCTTCAGAATTTTATTTAGTCAATTTTTGTTTTGTAATTTCAGTACGTACATTTTATATTGTTTTTATTAAGTTTGATTTTTGATTTCATTTCTTGCTCCGCATGATTAAGCTGATGGGCTGGGGTGATATTTGTTTCCGGGAGCACTTGATTGCCTCAGCCATATTTTTTTTTCTCTTTGGCCATAGTTGGCACTTAATCAGATTATTCATGTTGGATTTCATTTAAACTAAAAATTTTTTCTCTTTTTTTTTAAATGTTTTTTTTTTCCTTTATTTCATTCCGGTCGAACGGTCGTCAGTGCAACATTGGCGCCCGTTCTCGTGCTATTGTGTGTTGTTCAGTGTTTGACAGAGGGACGCCCCTTTTCACCTTTTTATACTGACTCTCAGCTTGAGGCGAAGCAAAAGGAACCACTCGAGTTGAAAGCCGCTGGAATATCCTTCGGTTGTGAAGTCGCTTGACCCAGAGGCGAGCAGTTTTGATTTTTACAGTGCCTCGAGCCTTTTGTTTCTTGCAGGGAGGTTCGATGATGCTAGATCGTGACTGAGTCCACCGGTTTGACGGTGTAGTTTTACTTGATTGTAACTTTGTGAGCAGTTCACGAAATAGGGTCATCGAATTTTCTTGACTCAGCTGGGAAGTTCAACTTATTGACATTTGTTTACCATATCCTTAATTCCCGTTTTCTCATTTTGTGTTCAAATTTTATTACCTTTTCCTTTCCTTCACAAACATCCCTACAGGAAGAGGAAATGTAGGAATCATTATTTTTTTTTATGATTTGCGTTTATTTTCAATTTGGTAGTGTTGGAAATCTAAGGAGTACCATTAATTATAACAAACCAGTTACTTAGTACTTATCGGAGCGGGAAAATATTTAATCGCTTTAATAATTTTGGGTTATTTTTATTACGAAATTTCGTTTCTCCTTCTGTACAAGAATTATTAGTTTTCTATATACCGTCACGAGTTTGCGTTAAAGGGGGAAAATACATTTCTTTCTCGGTGCTTGTTTACCTTTCCGGGTGTATTTTAGTTTTGAGAGGGAAATTGCAGGTGAACGGGATTTTTTTTTTTTTTTAAATTTGAATTTTTCTTAACAGCTATTTTTATACTTTTATTTAATTTATTTATTTGCGGTATTCAATTAATCGAACATGAGGCGACAAACGGCGAGCTGGGACCCTAGTTATTCACATATTGACCGAGAGCTAGGTCACCTCAGTCTTTCGGCCTCCAGCACTCCCCCAAGAGTCGGTCAAGGGCACACGGTTTTGCCACCCACTACTGTGGTGGAGCCCTCTCAAGTTGGAGCAGACCATTTGTCATCCACGGTTACTAGTGGTCCTATTGGTACGGAGCCGCGGGTTACGTTTCGAGAGGCACGACGAAACACCGAATACCCGCGGGCATTGGTCCCTATTACGAAATGGGGCTTAATGTTCGATGGTGTCTCGAAGGATATGGACGCTCTGCAGTTCCTGTTTCGCGTGTCCACTATGGCTTCTGATTATGGGGTTTCGGGTGATGAGTTAGTACGAGACCTGCACCTGCTACTGAAAGGTATGGCAGCGAATTGGTACTGGCAGTTGCGGGATCTTTATGGGAACCTGACGTGGAGTCAGCTTCGAACAGAATTTCACGAACGTTTTGCACCACATCGCACGGATGTTGACATTCGACGTGCTATAGACGCGGGGCGGCAACGTCCAAATGAAACGTTCATTGAATTTTATGAAGCAATTGAGGCGTTGGCTCTTCAGTTACAGGTTCCTTTAGTGGATGTGGACCTGCAATGCATTCTTTTTAGAAACATGAATACCCGTCTTCAGGAACATTTAGCAGGCTTTGATTTTTCGACTACCCGTGAATACGTCAGGAGATGCACTCGCGTTGAATCCGTGTGGCGTGAATTAGAAGCAGAACGTCGACCGACTCGTCGTCCATATGGAGCTAATGAGCTATGCTTTAATGATGAGATCGCAGAGCTTCCAGAACCCCGACGTTGCTCACCACCAGCACGCTTCGATGATTGGGCCCGCAGTGGTGTTACTTATAGGGAAACAAGTGAGTTTGATTCTAATCAATTCGAGACTCCAAATCAAGTGCACGAGGTCGTAACGAAACGGTTTAATACCCCAAGTCCACAAATCAGCACTCAACGGGGACAATTTCGTGTCTGTTGGAATTGCAAGGACCTGGGACACTCCTTCCTAGATTGCTCGATGCCAATTAAGCGAGTTTTTTGTTTTGGATGTGGTTCTGATGGGGTCATGAAGCCTCAGTGTCCCAAATGTCGAGCTTATGATAGTAGTAAGGTAACGGTGACGAACAGGAATCAGTCTGACTCTCCACGGTTCAACTCGCGCCACGAAAAGGTGGATGTAGCCACTAATGTTGATCCGAAGTTGCGACGTCTATCTTGACTGGATGATATGCATCCCAAATTTCTTTCGCTTCAAAATGACAATATCACTTCCTACCCACTCACATCCAACCCATATTTTCAAACTCAGTTCTCTGATGGCCTTTCATTTTCTGATTCGAGTATTGAATCCACTTGCGTCAATTCATTTCGACCTGCTTGTCTGGGATTGTCCTCGTCCAGGCGTTTCATAGGTCCTGGAGGTACTTTGCCGCTAGAAAATTTTTGAAACGCGCCAGCGTTGAGTCGATAGTCACCATTAATGGTGATAATCGCCCTTTCGCCGAAATCATCATCAAGGGACGAAAGTTAACGGGATTACTCGACAGCGGGGCTAGTGTCAGCATACTCGGCGCTGGTTCTTTGGATCTGCTCTCGGACTTGGGCCTGTATATGCATACTATGCAGACCCACGTTCAGACAGCTTCGGGTCAAAAGAGTCCAGTGGTGGGATATGTTGGCACCTTGGTGCAATTTAACGGCCAGAGTAAATGGATGAGGTTTTTGGTCGTTCCGTCTCTGACCCACCCTGTCTATTTGGGTATGGACTTTTGGGACCTTTTCAAAATCGCTCCAACGCAATGTACTTCGGTTGAAGCCCTTACAGAGCTTGCGTGCCCTGGTTTTCACCTATTGACCACTCAGGAGCAGCAACGACTCGACCTTGTCATACATCAGTTTCCTTCATCTAACAAGGAGGGCCTGGGCAAAACCAAACTCGTGTCACATAAGATCGACACGGGTTCCGCTCAGCCCATTAAACAACGACACTATGCCATGTCACCGGTTATACAGAAACTGATGTATGACGAACTTGATCGTATTTTGTCACTGGATGTGATAGAGGAGAGCCATGGCGCGTGGAGCTCCCCCGTCACCTTGGTGAGGAAGCCTGGCAAGGTGCGTCTATGCCTTGATGCTCGACGTCTGAACGAGATCACCTTAAAAGATGCATACCCGTTACCTCTCATTGAGGGACTGTTGGCACGCCTACAAGATACCAGGTTCATCACTAGTTTGGATCTGAAAGACGCTTTCTGGCAGATTCCATTAGACGAAGCATCACGTGATAAAACTGCCTTTACCGTCCCTGGCAGACCTTTGTATCGTTTCACGGTTATGCCGTTCGGTCTGTGCAACGCTCCGCAGACTATGTGTCGGTTAATGCACAAAGTAATACCACACGAACTGCAGGACAAGGTATTTGTCTACTTGGACGACTTGCTCGTCACAAGCTCAACATTTGATGAGCATTTGGAGCTCTTGAGCACTGTTGCGAGACGGCTCAGAGACGCCAACTTGACCATCAACGCTGAAAAAAGCAAGTTTGTCCAAAAGGAGATCAAGTACCTTGGCTTTGTGGTTGGTGATGGGATTTTACGAACCGACCCGGAGAAGGTGTCAGGTATTCTGACATATCCAGAGCCCCGAACGGTAAAAGACGTGAGACGGTTCATGGGAATGGCGGGATGGTACAGACGTTTTATTCCAAATTTTGCTTCCGTGACTGCTCCACTCACGGATCTGCTAAAAGGCAAGCGTTCTTTCAACTGGTCTTTGGCTGCTAACAATGCCTTCAATGAAGTCAAGAAACTGTTGGTTTCCGCTCCGGTGTTAGCCAATCCAGACTTCACAAGGCACTTTTATATTCAATGTGACGCTAGTACATTGGGTATTGGAAGTGTCTTGTTCCAGAAAGATGATGATGGTGGAGAGCATCCCATCGCGTATATGTCCCTGAAACTTAACGCGGCGCAACGCAACTACAGTGTTACCGAATTGGAATGCTTAGCTGCGGTGCAAAGTGTTAAGAGGTTCAGAGCGTACGTTGAGGGGCTGCCATTCACTATCATCACAGATCATGTCAGCCTAAAATGGCTGATGCAACAACAGGATCTGTCTGGACGATTGGCTCGCTGGAGCCTGAAGCTACAGGGGTATGATTTTAAGATTGAGCATCGAAAAGGTAACCTCAACGTCGTTCCAGACGCTTTATCAAGGGCTTGCTTTTCGGATGCGCAGGTAGCAGCAATTGAGAGTTGTCTCCCGGAGCAGAAGCATTTTATTTTATTTCTCAACCAAGCAAGGTACAAGTAACATAAACAGTAAAAACACAAAATTGGAAATTACGAGTACATAGAAATAAAACGAAAAATTAAATAAAATAATTAACAAGATAAATCAATTACAAATTAATAAATAACAAATAAATAAAACATTGAACATATAGCTTAGGATAAAGGGTTGCGGAAGGCTTTGAAAAGGGAGGATTTGAAGGATAATTTTGAGACTGTTGGAGAATACAGATTACTTATGCTATTGAATATCCTGCAGCATCTATTTATCGGCTCATTAGCTGCGTAAGTAGTGGAGTGTGGATATTCCTTAAGTAAACGAGAGGACCTGGTGTTTCTTACAGGGTTATTCAAAACTATTTGGCTATTCAGGAATTCAACTTTGATGACGCCTCTAATGACGTCGAATGTGAAGCAGGCCGAAAGCATCTTTCTTCTAGATGCAAGTGTTAATAAGTTTAGATGACCCAGTCGAAACTCATAAGGAGGAAGGGTATTAAAATCGTAAGGGCTGTATAGTTCTCTCAATGCGAAAAGTAAGAATTGCTTTTGTATGGACTCGAGTCTGCTACTGTGGGTTTCAAAAGCCGGATTCCAGCAAATGGAAGCATATTCGAGAATGGGGCGTACTAGAGAGATGTATAAGGATCGTGTGACCCACAGGTTACGAAATTCCTTCATCGGATTTAGATTTAATGATATGATAGACTTTGAGATCGTCGGCATAAAGTAGATGAGGTATATTTGATAGGACGTCAGATAGGTCAGAAATAAAAATATTAAAGAGAAGTGGGCCTAGATGGCTACCTTGTGGTACACCAGAGGTAGCAGAAATATTTTTCGATAAAAGTCCTTGAAATTTCACCAGCTGAGTTCGATTTACAAGATAAGAAGTCAGCCAGCTAAGCAAAGATCCACCAAGTCCGAATTTCAGTAGCTTTAGAATTAAGGTAGGGTGGTCAACTGTGTCAAAAGCTTTACTAAAGTCTGTATAGACTGCGTCAATTTGGTATCCTTTCTCCATTTTACACAGGACGTCTGAGATTAGGACTGTCAAATTTGTGGTAGTTGAGCGACCTTTTCTAAAACCATGTTGTTGCTCGTTCAGTCGGGAGTCAACAAGTGGAGAAAGTTTATCGTAGACAATCTTTTCAAAAAGTTTCGGAATAGAAGATAAGATGGCAATACCTCTATAATTTCCGATACAGCGTCTATCGCCATTTTTGAAGATGGGTGTGACATATGAAAGTTTCCAACGGGATGGGAAAACTCCAGACGAAAGTGATCTGTTGAAAAAAATATGAAAGGGACCTATAAGCTGCTCTAGACATTTGCACAAGAAAGTTGGAGGAAGAAGATCTGGCCCTGGACCTTTGTTGCAGTCGAGTTCTGAAATAGCTTTACGTATTTCGTCACGTGTAATTTCTAAGTGACTGATAAAAGCTGTAGGAGTAGAATGGGACGAAGGGAGATGTGAGTTTGATGAGTCAGTAGCAATAAAAATATTCTGGAAATTATCTGCGAAGAAATCACAAATCACATTAGGAGAGGAAGAAGTGATATCATTAAGGAACATCGATGATGGATAACCAGTAGTTTTCCGCTTCACATTTACAAAATCATAAAAATTTTTCGGGTCGCGGATTATATTTTCGCCGGTAGTCTTAATGTAGTTGTCATAAGCCTCGTGGGATTTCGTTAAAAACTGCTTAGCAATTTCATTATATTCTTCCTGAATAGCCGAACTAACGTCAATATTATTTTTAATCCGTTTATAAAGCTTGTTCCTACGATTCCGTAAATGCCTAAGGTCCCTATCAAGCCATGGTTCAGAGAGTTTATTCTTTTTCTTTATCTTTGGTATATATCTCTCAACGGCGTCAAATATTTTATTGTAAAAAGTAGAAATGGCTTCCTCAAGGTCTAAAGTTGAAAGAATATTCGTCCAATCTATAGAGTCAAGAAAATGGTGAATGCTTTCATAATTAGCATTACGAAAGTCATATACAATTGAATTATTGTACGTTCTTAAGTAAGTAGAATCAGGAGTGGCAAGTTCAACTGAGAGTGCTGTATGGTGTGAACTATTACAAAAAAGATGCTCTATGTCATTAGTTGGACTTACCACTACCTCGTCATAAGCGTTAGTGAACACAAGATCTAACCAATTACCGTTTTGGTTGGGAGCCGGACAAACTTGCTGCAAATCATTGCCATAGAAGGTACTCATAAGGTTAAAGTCGTTGCGATCTGAAAGGTTTACAGGGAGCAGGTAAGTGTCATTTTCATCGGGAATGAAATATAGATTGGGGCGATTGAAATCTCCCAGGAATATAACTTTGTCCTTTTCGTTTAGGGATGATACGAAGGAGGATACAGATTCGCATAAATGGTCGTATACCGATTCGTCGGATCTGGGTGGAATATAAATTACACCAATGTAAATCGATGTATTATTCAAAGAGATTTGAACAATTAAGTGCTGGAACATTACGTTTGGTGTGGTATCGATGCGTTTGCTTGAAAATTTGTTGCTCACAGCAATTAAGACACCACCTCCTCGCGTTTGGCCTGTAGAGCAGTAGTCGCGATCATCTCTGTAAATGGTCCAGCTACTGTCAAGAATTTCCTCGTTTGTATGTGAGTCATTAAGCCAAGTTTCAGTGAAGGCAAATAAATTAAAATGGCATGATTTGGCGTCAAGAAAAAGTTTAGATAGTTTACCTCTCATACCACCACAATTGTGGTAAAACAGTTTGAGGTTTGTGTGTGTTTTGTTAGGAAAAATTCCTAACAGAGTGGTCTGGTCTTTGAGGAGATGCAGAAGTCGCCAAGTTATTATTCGATATTGAAGTTCCCGTTGCCGCAGTGGATGCAAGATTTGCAGTCCCTTTGTTATGGTTTCTCAATGGGCATATATTCGCCGCGCTGTTACAAGCTTTTAGAGAAGAGGAAAAGGAAATACTAGAATCAAGTGATTTCAGCAACTTGGTACGGTTAGTAGTAGCATTGAACGGACCGCTAAAGAGACGGTCTCGTGAAGTTGTGGGAGGCAGAGGATCAGTATCTTTGAGAAGAAGAGATTTAGGAGAAGATAAGGAGTAAGGTTTGTGATTGAAGGGGATATCGCAGGTAGGGACATTTGGATATATACATTTTTTCTTTACAATATTCTTTTTTGGCTTACTGCTAATTTTGTTGCTGACTTTCTTCCAAGGGCTGAACGTGATTCCTTTCCAGTCGAACCTGCCGCTATTTCCATTGAGATCGATAAAGAGCCAGGCATATTTAGTTGGTATAAAAACCTTGTACCGCTTAGGTGATCTACATTTGCGCTGGGGTAGTTGTTCGATATTGTAATCGGTGATGCAGAAATCAGCTTCAAGAATTCTTCCCAGCCATCCATCATCAGCATTGTGAGGAACTTTATTTACGTAGAATGCCATTCGGTTTACTTTGATAGGCAGTTTGGAGCATGCTTTCTCAACATGATTGTGCGTGTTAGCTGTCTTAAGTTTTTGTAGGCGAGTGGCCCAGTCGTGCTTGGACCAAAAGGTACCGAATTTGTAGATCGATGCGGCTTCGGAGTCTGAGGGCAAACGTAAACTAGAGCATAGAGCTGGTGGTGCAGTGCTGTTTATCAACTCTTTTATAGGTGAAGAAGCTTTGTCCTGCGTGTATATCTTCTTACAGCTTGTTGAGATGCTTGACGAACTGTTATGATCTACCATCAGCAGTTCCTGGTGTAGTGACTGCTCGTTCAACGCAATATGTTTGATATTATCATCGATCAGGGTCTGCTGGGCGTCCCTCAAACTTTTGAGTTGGCCGCTCAATTCTTCAAACTTTAATTGTTGTGCAGAGAACGCATCCGTTATCGATTCAATAAGTGGTTTCATCATACTCGTCATTTTTAACTCTATATTTTCTAGTATATCGGTGCTGCTAGCTTGGGAACTGTTGCTTGATTTTCTGGAGGATGAGAATAGTGCAGCAATGGATTCCATTTTGTCCGCTAACTTATCAATTTTTTCATCCAACGTGTCGAAAGACTTCGCGACGTTTATGTTATTGCTGTTGTTGCATTTGGGTGCAGTCATTCCGGAATCGGCGTTTCAGGAGCCTTCTTACGAGCATTTGAGGGGGCAAATTTTGAAGCAGCCTCAACTGTTTCAAAATTTGCATGTCTCTAATGGTCGTATTTACATAACCATGAGCACCAGCGAAGCGCCGATTTCGGATATTCCCCGGGTCAAGTTATGGGTCCCTGATGGTCAGCAGAAGTCGCTCATCGAACGAGCTCACGATGATCCCCGTGGGTCACATTGTGGAATTCGGAAAACTATTGAGCTGCTGCAAAGATATTATTATTGGCCTCGATTGAGGCAAAATGTTACGCAGCATGTAAGAGAGTACGTAGTTTGCAAGCAGATCAAGCCTCCGAATTCTTCATTGAGGCCCCCCTTGGGATCTCCCAGAGAATCCGAGCGGCCGATGCAGCGACTTTTTGTGGATTTCATGCGCCCATATCCTCGCTCAAAATCTGGAAATACCCAATTGTTTGTGGTCCTGGACCATTATACAAAGTTTGTGTGGCTCAAGCCCATGGTGAAGGCTACAGGCGAGGCGACTGTGCGCTTTCTCGAGCGGGAGATCTTTTTGACCTTCGGAGTGCCCGAATGGCTTCATTCGGGGGTCCAGTTTGCTTCCAAAGCATTTGCTCAGCTTTTGGATAAATATGGCGTGAAGCATTGTTTCACACCACTGTACTCACCACAGGCAAATGCTTCGGAGCGAGCTAATGTGTCTACGCTGAACGCAATTAGAGCCTATATAGGTTCCGATCATGGTAGGTGGGACGAAAAGCTCTCGGAATCGTGTTCTGCCTTTCGAAAGGTAGTTCATGATTCTACTGGTTTTTCGCCTAACTTCCTCATGTTCGGATATCACCCTATCCAGCACGGTTCAGAATACGCACTCCTCAGAAGCCTACAAGCTTTTGAAGATGGTGAGGTGCAATTACGTTCTGGCTACGACAGACAACGCCTAGTTCAGGACCTTGTTGAAGACAAACTGAGTGAGGCCTACAAAAAGGGGGCTCAGCGCTATAATCTTCGAACGAGGCCACGAAATTTTTCCGAAGGTCAGCAAGTCTATGTTCGCAACTTTGCCGTTAGCAGTGCCCTCGATCGCTTTGCTGCTAAGTTCGCCCCCCGCTTTGTTCCTGCGATCGTAAAACGAAAAACCGGGCAAGTCACTTACGAGTTGCAAGACGCGAGTGGGAAGTTACTGGGAGTTTACCACTCCAAAGACATACGAGATTGAAAGCTAATTGAAAACAACTGACTCAGGTTGATGTGAAAATTGGGCGAAAGGTGGCACGTTATGCGCCCGGCTTGGTCAAGACATCTCAGGGTCTGGGTAGTCCCCACGATTGTTGCGAAACAGCCTCGCACATATAACACCCACACACACCCACAAACATTGGCGGTGCAATGCTGCATGCGACGGTCGAATGCATTGCATTGCATTGGAAAACAGGCTTTGCTTATGCATTTGATTGTCGCATGTGTCGTTGTACTGCATCGGGTTCGCTGACCTGAGCGCAGCTGATTTGCAACAATACTTGCATCAGCTGCGTTATCAGGCCAGCGAAAATGGGAGATGTTTGGTGCTGGTTGTGGAAAAACACTTGTCGCACAACTGGGCAAGAAAAACCAACGGGAGCTTATTGGCGGTAGCTTTTGGCGCTTGGGGGGTATCGGTTTTCAGTAGTGGGTGGAGAAGGATTGTTTTTTTTGAGAACGTGAAAGAAAAAGTAAGAAGAGAACGGTGAAGGTGAACGTTTTTTCGATTGAGTACGGACATTTGTCGGTTGAACGTGAATTGTGAAAAATAAAAAGACGTTTGTTGCTAATTTAATGTGTCAAAGTGACCAAGGGTAAAAGAACATTTTAGAACGTGAAAGAAAAGAAAGAAGAGGTCGTGAATGTGAACACGGACATTTGTTGATTGAATTGGAATCGTAGAAAAATTCTAAAGGATTGAAAAACCACTGATCGGTGAAAGTGGCGGGGCAGTAAAAATTGTCGTGCGAAAAAAAAGAAAATTTGATTTTTAAATTGAAAACAAAGTCGGTCGTGAACTGTGTGGCCGAATGCTGGTGGCCTAGTTGATTATGGAGTGATTTAAATGGAATCAAATAAAAACAAAAGGGACCAGCAATAAGAAAAGTAATATAATATACATATTGATGCGTTCATACATCATGGAATTACGTAGTGTCCGCTTCGAGTTTATCGTTTGTTTTGTTCCAGACAATTCGTTTATCGGAGGGAGAAGCGATATTTTAATACTAAAGTGATATTAACTATGCCGGAGAACAGTTGAAGTTTTGGACCACTAGGATCGTCAATTTTCCTGGACGTAACGGAATCCGATGAGTACAGAATTTTATTTCACGATTAATATTTCTATTTTTGGTTCATATTTGAATTAACTCATCCATTGCATTTGTTTAAATAATAGATTAAGTTCTTCTACATAAATTTAAATTCAGTCAATATCGATTGTCACATGCGTGTACTAAGAAATTACACATTTCTGTATGATTGGTGTAAACCAATTCCGGCCGGGGCTGAGTGACATATTTCATTTGTTATTATTATTATTTTTTTTGCGCTTTGAATTTTTTTTTGTTAGCGTATGGAATACTCTCCATTATATTCTTTTGCATGAAGTACGTTTTTTTTTTCATTTTTAAATGTAGGAATTTTTGTTGAATTTTTATGTCTTAAATTTTTTTTATATAGTTCCTTTTTTTTCTTTTTATTTGTAATTTGGATGAGACAAATAAATGAAATGATTTGTGAATAATTCCACATTTTTATAATGATTCCTACATTTCTAATTCCTTCCCCTGTGTATTGTGAGATGTGTTAAATGTTGTATCGTATGCGTGCCAAAGCACGAAGGTCAGGTTCGTCCCAAAAACCCACGCCGGACTGAGTTAGCTGGCAGATTTGGCACGCGGGACCGAATCTGACTTAAATTAATATGTTGCACTGACGGCCGCTCGGCTGTCATAGTTTCGCAACAGGGTGTAAAGAACATCAAATGCAACGATGAGCTCACGATGCGCTGGTGTACGGCTGTATTTCCGGACTTACCAGGGCTATGGGAAGGAGCTCAGCTAGCGATTGTCGACAGACGGCGCATCCCGACACTACCTAGAGCAAAAGTAACAATACCGCGGGTAGTGGAACCAGATGTGGCCCTGAAGTTGCTACAAACGCAAAACCCGGACATTCCAACACAGGATTGGAAAATCTTGAATGTTAGGAAACCGGCTGCATAGGACGGAGGGCAGGTGTACATCCTCGAAATAAACAAGGAGGCTGACGACCTGCTTTACCCGCGTTTTGGAAAGATGTCTTGGGGCGAGATGTCTTGTCTATCTGCGCCTGAGAAATCGCCACCCAAAGGATGGTAATAAGAACATCCTGGAGGCTGGCGAGATTGAGAGGGATCTGGGTACCGTTGGGCTGCAGAACACATTGGCCGATTCCCAAAAAGATGAGGCGCCGGTCAAGGAGGATGCCGCGGGCAGCACTCAAACTGCTGCAGCTCAATCTGCACCGCAGTAAATTGGCCTCGGCCGAACTACTACTGACACTCGACGAAGGTAAGTTTGACCTGGCGCTGGTTCAGGAACCTTAGATCTCTGCGGGGGGTCGGGTTGCGGGACTGGCGTCACAGCACTTTAGTCTTTTCTCCACCGCAATAACAAGAACAAGAACGGCTATTCTGGTGAGGAAGAATATTCACACTTATCTTCTGTCTAATTTCAGCACAGACGATGTGACGGTGGTGGCATGTAAGGGGGACGAAGAGGAGCAGGTGCTCCTAGCATCCACCTACATGGCTCACGAACGACCCGCTCCGCCGGATGAGGTCAAGAAAGTCACCGCGGAGACGCTCCGAAAGAATCAGTTGCTGCTCGTGGGAGCGGATGCCAACGCACATCACACTGTCTGGGGCATATTAACGATAGAGGTGAGTCTTTACTCAATTTTATTATTAACTATAATCTAGTCGTGGCAAATCGAGGAAACACCCCCACTTATAGGGGACCTCGAAGTGTTAACGTCCTAGACATAACTCTTCACAATGATCCGAATGAACAATTAATAGAGAATTGGAGGGTTCTTGAAAGTCCATCATTCTCTGACCACTGTTACATTAGTTACAGTTTAAATTTCAATCTAACTCGCACTTCTCGATCGTGTCGCAATCCCAGGAAAACAAACTGGGAGAGCTTCAAACGGGAAGTGACCAACGCCTTAGGCCCTCCTCCCAGGATAAGCTCTGTAGCTGGCCTGGAATCTGCGGTCAACACTCTTACTGGTGAACTGGTAAAAGCTTTTGAGCTATCCTGTCCCAAAGTCTGTCCGAAGCGCAAACCTAAGTCACCCTGGTGGAACAGGGACTTGGGTTGTCACAGAAGACAAGTACGAGAACTCTTTAAGTTTGGCCAAAGTACCTGACTGTAGGGAATGTTGGGACGAATACAAGGACGTACTTAGGGTCTACAACACGGAAATAAGGAAAGCCAAATGAACCTCTTGGAAAGAGCTGTGCGTCAGGATTGAATCCACCTCGGAGACGGCAAGACTCAGGAATTTGCGCCTAGCCTGTTATGCAGGTCTGATGGGGAGTGGACAAGCACCAGCTCGGAGACGCTGAAGATTTTCGTAGATACTCACTTTCCGGGCTGTTTGGATGACTCCACCTGTTTCGATTACTAATTCATCTATCGATTCAAATTCACACGTTTTCAAATTCAATTCAAAGCACTTTACTGAACATCTATTCGAATTCAAACAATTCCACAAATTCAATTCGAAGTACTTTATTGAACATCTATTCGAATTCAAACAATTTTACCAAATCAAATTCAAAGCAAATTTTATACGACATCCGATCACAATTCCAATTCGAACAATTTTACTAAATCAAATTCAAAGCAAATTTTATACGACATCCGATCACAATTCCAATTCGAAAACTAATGAACTTTTAACAAATGACTAGAAAAATTCTATATGAAAATTTCGGTAAATCTACCGCTTTTACTGTTATAACGATTCATTTCCAATACAATTATTTCTTTCTAAAATCGACGATTTAATTTAGCATACAGCATTAACTTTCCAATGATCAGCCGGTTGGAATACAAATTGAAGTGATTACAGCTGATATTGTTTGTGATCTATCAGTGACAGGTTAAGGTAAGTTTTGATGTACATTATTTTCCAAATTTTAATCTTTTCCTAATTTTAGGCTAAATCCGAACATTCTCCCCCCGCTGAATCGGTAGAGTCAGAATAAGGCATGACATCAGATAAGTAGTTTCGACCAAGGTGTCCTGACATCTGGCTTCCTTCTTCAAGTCCGAATTTCGCTTCACTGGAGTTGATACCATATAATCTGCACCTTTCGTAAGACTTTTTTAAGTCTGCAAATAGGGTATGATTATTTATTCTTTAATATAGAAGATACTCAGTTCAATTCATCTGCAGAGTGCGCTGTCTCATCTACTGGTCGCTTTCTCGTTCTCTTTTGATGCAATTCGAATCGATAGTGCAAATAAGGCGGAGGCCAGCCAACTATGTTGGCGATCCCCTTAGTTGCGTCAATAACTGTGTTGTGCAGGGTGGTAGTGTGTCAGCTGGGAGGGATGGAACTAAGGTCTTCAAACGAACACAAAAAGTCTCACTTATTGTATATTATGTGTAACATGGCTTGAGCTTTAATCCACTATCATTAACTTGTTTGCTTGTTTACTATCATTAATTTTATATTATCCACTATCTGTTATCTTATTACGTTAACTTATATTTTAATATAATAGTTGCTATTAATATTACTGTTAAGATTACTATTATAGTTAAATATTAAATTATCTGGGTGGTAATTCATTAATATTAAGTCGTACATGTCTACGTTTAATCATACATTCACTTCTGATATGATTATTTTTACTATGTTAATTTTGTCATTTAACTTGAAGATAAATTTGTTTATGCCGATTATTAGATCTGATAGTATGAAATTCGATTTGAGATTTTCACTTTTTTAATTTGTGTCCGAGTTATAATTGGGTATAGGTAATAAAGCGATTTTTGAAATTGGACGTTTATAAGTTCTACCGTTTGAAAACACTGACACGAGCCGCACTAAATTGTCTTTACCGGCATGCAGTTCAACTATTCTTGCCAAAGGCCATTTATACGATACAACTTTCTCGTCCTTTAAAATGCAAATATCTCCGACGCGAGCACATTTTTCTTTGTTGAGCCATTTATGGCGGAATCGTAATCGGTTTAAATATTCGACCTTCTATTTATTCCAAAAGATGTTGTAATAATTTTTGCAGGAACTAACAGCGATCTGAATAGTTCAATTTAAATTCATAAGTTTTGTTCTGGCGATGCGATCGATAGTTCCAAATAAGGAACTGTGCAAATCAGTGTCCATTGAGTCGAGTGTCCATTTTTATAATTTTATCAACATTAGTTTCAAGTTTCTATTTTCGAGGTTCTAGATTCGAGGTTCTATAGTCGATATTCTATGTTCGAAGTTCTATGGTCGAGGTCCTATGTTCGAAGTTCTATATCGAGTTTCTATGTTCTATTCAAGTTTCTATAAATTCGATATTTGTTGCGTTTGTGTTCAGTGCCTTTTGTAATTCTATTGTCTCCAAGTATCCTTTAGAGACGGGTTGTTTTGAGAGGAGCGCAAAAAATCGAAAACAGTATGCTGTTATCCGGATCAAGCGCGACAAAATTGAGTATTTACGTAACATATATTCTATCTCCTCATTGTTTTTCTGCATGATATTGAGGAAAACTAACTTTCTACTTTCCAAAGTAATCGTAATAGAATTTTTCGTGTTCGGCCATTTACAGGGCTCATTTAGTAACCAGACAGGTCCACACCACCACAGCGAATTTTCGAAAATTTCTTCTACGTCTATTCCTCGAGAAGCTAAATCGGCGGGGTTTTGATTCGATGGGACGTGTCGCCATGGAGTGTTATCGACATGATTTAAGATTTCCGTAGTTCGATTGGCGATAAACGCTGTCCAACGGGTCGGATGACATTTCAACCAGGCCAACACGATCTCGGAATCGGTCCATAGGAAAGTATTAATATCTGCGATATTTAATGAACATTTGATTTTCGCTACTAATTTTGCCAATAATACAGGTACTGCTCCGCATAACTTCAGAGGTGGTATTGAAAAAGTCCGTATTGGTGCGACCTTTTTTTACTAATGTTCGAAGAACATTAGTATTAAAATCGATTCGGCCAAAAATTCATATTTCTTTATATATATATATATATATGTACAAAAAATTTCAGTGAGATAATCTCGGGAACGCGCCATTCGATTGAGCTGAAACTTTCAGGATACATTGGTGTATATGCAGAATAGGTCCAGGTCTCTTTAAATGTCAGTTATTGTAAACCTTTTCGCGCCGGCGGGCATTTAAGTGATATTTTTAATATACCTATTATTTCGTGCACAAATGATTTTCGCAAAAATAAAGTTAATAAAATAAATTTCTAACGTGTTTTACATATGAATCGGATAATGCTTTGGAATATTTTAACCCTATGTGTGCGCTGGGTGCCTAAAAAGAGGACGGGAAAATTTGAAAATTTTTAAATTTCGATAACTTTTGACAGAGCTATTCAATCATTACCAAATTTTCAGGACATATTGATATTATTTAGCTGTAGATTTATGTGGCTTTTAATGAGCGTGCTGGCAACCCTGTAGCTAGGGCAGGCACTGAAAGTGAAAACCTCCAAATCATCGTCTCTCTTGAAAAAATGCAGTTTCTTCAAAAATAAGCCTTTCATATGTAAATCTTGTGCTTTGTTTACATAACCAAAAAAAAAAAAAAGATATGGTATAACGGGCACGCCTGGCAACCCTTGCCCAATTTACCTATATTTTTAGCATCAAAAACTTCTGTTCACGGAAACTCACGATCCGATGGGCAGAATTATTTGAAATTCACAGCATGTATTGACCTTAAATAGGACCAGGTCTGATAGAAGTGATTTTGAAATGCGGGCAATTCTGTGCCAGTGGTGCCATCTTGAAAAACCACTAAAAAAGATAACTGTTTTTAGCCCTATAAATTCTGATTGAATCGTTCGATTTTGACGAAACTTACACAATTGCTGGACCTTACTTTAAGCCACGTTTGGTAGAAATTTGGTCGAAAAATTCGATTGGAGCTGCCAGCTATGATAATTTTGGTGTCTTCATTTTGAAAAAAAAAATTTGGAAGTAAAAACATTCAAACCATCGAATATTCAAAAAAATGTCCGTTTCTTACAATAAAACCAATCTGTATATAAATCTTATGTTTTATCTACACGTTCAAAATAAAACTTTGGAAATTTCATGTCGGACAAGAACGGTAACCCTCTCCCAGTTAACCTATATTTTTAGCATCAAAAACTTCTGTTCACGGAAACTCACGAACCAATAATCAGATACAGCTAAAATTTACAGAATGCATTGGACTTAAGTAAGACCAGATTTGATAGAAGCGATTTTGAATTGTGGGCAACTCTGTGCCAGTGGTGCCATCTTGAAAAATTACAAAGAAAAAAAACTGCTTTTTGCCCTATGAAATGTGAATAAGTTACCAGATTTTCATGAAATTGACACAGAAGCTAAACCTAACTCTAATCTCTGTTTGGTGGAAATTTGGTTGAAAAATTTGATTGGTGCTACCTGCTATGGTAATTTTTGTGTCTTTGGTTTTGAAAATTCGCTCAGGAAAATAAAACTTTTTGTACTATAACTTCCAGTGCAGTCATGAAATCAATACGAATTTCATACAATTAATGAAACCTGTCATAAACATTATTCAGGCCAAATTTGGTTGAAAAGACACGATAGGGTTGCCAGCTATTGTTGGTTTTGTGTTTAATTGCAATATCTTTATTAAGCGGTTTTATCGTAGAATTTTCAAATGGTAATGATATTGTAGTGACAATAAACAGCAAATATTAAGCTTTCGATCATTTGAAAAAACTCGCTGCAGGTAACCCTAAATTTCTTTATACTCCTATAACTTCGAATGTAATTAAACAACGTGAAGCAGATTTGATATATTCTTGGATTTGATACTGGCGAAAGGTTGCCAGCACGAGTCGGTTGTGCTACTTTTGTATCAATAAATGCTTACAGTTAGTATACATACCGGAAACATTTACAATGAAAATAAATAACCGATGTTACAATTCGCAAAGTTCTGCAAATTTTTCGGATCGCAGCCCCAAACACCAACTTCAGTTACAGTGCTGCAGGCACTGAGCATTTTCTTCATTGATGTTATATGAGATGCTGCTTTCAAAATTATGTGAAATAAGCAACTGATAACGAATATAATTAACCCGTGTTTTGCTCTCATAAACGTTGAAATTCATGCCAGTGGTAATATCTGAAACCTTGCACCATATGAGTTATAATGCATTCTTAAGACGAAAGTAAAACGTGGCATTTGAAACAGTTTGGCCGTAATAAGCAGCACATGTGGTGGAATATGCACTCAAAACCTGCACGATTCTTCTACTGTTCTTCGAACATTAGTGTTTCTAGCGGTTCAGGTGCGCTAGAGTTTTTGTTATTATAAGATGTGAGTGGGTTTCGTCTTCACGTCGATCAACTAAGTAAATTGCTGCTGTATACGCTTTTAGTGACGCGTCACTGAATCCATGAAGTTCTAATTTCGAATTTTTAGTATAATTTATCCACCTAGGTATTGGTAAGCTTTCGATTTTCAATAATTTAGTTCTGAATTCAATCCATTTTTTGTGTATATCAGCTGACAACGGTTCATCCCAACAAAGCCCTTGTAGCCACAAAGATTTTAAAAGGATTTTTGCATTAATCATAATTGGAGAAATCCAGCCCAAAGATATGTGATATAATGGTTCTTGCATTTCAATATCTTCCACAGGTACGTCTTTTAAAATTCTAAAGTCATTGCTAATCCATTTCCGAAGAGGAAATTCTCCAGCTCGCAGCACTTTAAATATTTCCTTTCACCTATTCGTTGCTTCTAAGAGATCGTCTCCTCCAGACAGCACATCATCTACGTAGAATTCGGTTGATATAGAGTTTAATGCATTGGGAAACTTCTCTTTTTCATCTTCCGCCAATTTGTGTAACGTCCTAATTGCCAAGAATGATGCACAGCTTGTTCCAAATGTTACTGTATTAAGTACATAATCCTTGATTTCTTCTGACGGATGAGATCTCCACAAAACTCTTTGATATTGGGCATCTTCTGGATGGACCTTTATCTGGCGGTACATTTTTGTGATGTCGCCTACGAAAGCAAACCGATATTTCCTCCAACTCATTAATATTGTCGTCAAGTCGTTCTGGATTGCAGGACCGGTAAATAAAATGTCGTTCAGCGATACGCCAGAGCTAGTCTTCCTAGAAGCGTGGAAAACTACTCTGCAACTGGTCGTGCTGCTTTCTTTTTGAACTGCGTGATGAGGTAGATAATGTGCCACACAGTACCGTTGGTCTCCCCTTAATACGTGCTCCTCTTCGTTCTTGGCTGCTTCCATATGTCCTAAGTTCAAATATTCTTGAATGCAGTTTATATATTCTTTCCTTAAATTGTCATCCTTTTGGAAGCGTATTTCTAAAGACATGAAACTTGCAAGGGCTATGGTTTTTGAACATCCTAGTGTATTTTTATCTTTGACACTTTTAAAAGGCAATCTCACTGAATATCGGCCTGTATTGTCACGACTTGTGATTTTCAAAAAGAAGGATTGTGGCTGGATATCCTCTAGCTCCCAAAATCTTTTCAGCTGCTCATTAATTTCCACATCATTATTCACTTAAATTTTCAAACCTTTAAGACTTTCCACGGACTGGGTGTCTAACTTGACCCGAAATTATCCAACCCAGCTTCGTATTTTGAGCAATTGGTCCAGCTTCTAAATATTTAATTTCACCCAACAACAATTTCCCGACTACATCAGCTCCCAATAATATGTCAATCATAGGCGGACCTTAGGTTGGCCCCTCCCAGAAAATTAAATATTTCCAACAGGAGACACTTCAGTTTTCGCCTCTAAGGTTTTTGTGGTTACAGCGAGAGTTGTGTAGTGCAGTAGTGTAAGCCTATACCAACTTTCACTACTTATAACATAGTGTTGCGACTCGACCTAAAAAGAAAACGGAGCTTGAATTTAATAAATATCGAACTTAATAATGAACGATACTTGTCAATAATTGTCACTCCATTATTGTCAACAGCATCAGCTGTACCAGAGTGAGATGAATTCCAACCGGCTGATCGCTGTCATGTTAATGCTATATTTCAAAGTAAAATTTTGATGTTGAATTGGTAATGTACATTTGTCATAGTTGGGAAACGTAATGTTATATCGGTACTTGGAAATTTACCGCAATTTTCTCGATGATAAAATAAGAAGGAACACATGGTTCACTCTCAGTTTTGTCTTACCGTGTCCCACGGAAAAGAAGTTAGAAGCAAGTTGAATTGATAGAAGCAAGTAATTTGAATTGATCGAAATAGAAGTCAGACTCTCAGTTTGGTCTTAACGTGTCCCACGGAAAAGAAGTTAGAAACAAGTTTGAATTGATCGAAATAGAAGCAATTTTAATTGATCGAAATAGAAGCAAGTTGTATTGATCGAAATAAAAGCAAGTTTAATTGATCGAAATAGAAGCAAGTTAATTGATCGTTAGAAGCAAGTGAATTGATCATTAGAAACAAGTGTAATTAGCGAAAGTAAAATTTATCGAATGCAAATAAAGTTCACAGTTCAAGAAAAGTTTTGAGTATTAATTTGGAAAGTGTTAAATTAACTATTGTGCATGAACATTTCTTGGTCCTTCGAACCGGATCGTTTAAATTCTCGGTTAATAGAAAATAGATCGCGTGTGCAATAGTGTGGTGATTTTGGAATTCCATGAAGGGAATCATAGCAATGAGTTTCGTCAGCTGGGTAAGTTCCGAACCTTTATTTCCTTTGCATGTCTGTCCTTTTTCACTTTCCTTTTCACTACTCACTAGAACATTTAATACATTTAATATAAATTAAATATAAACTGAATACAATTTATAATCAATCTGTTATCTATATTTACAACTCTCTAAAATCTATCCCTTTAATTGGACTATATAAACTACAATCTATCTTGTTGACTATATAAACTACAATCTATCTTGTTGACTATATAAACTACAATCAATCAGTTATCATTGCAATTTTTATGGAACGACATTTTATGAACAAATTATTTAGAGTCGTGCATTCGTTATTAGTGATGAGTTCGATGATTCGACATTAGTGAAGTGACTTGAAAGTAGGCTGCACACGTATTTGAACAGTGTAACTTAATTGTGAAGACGCGTAAATCGCTCAAATGCGAAGTACATAGTGTAATGTCTGATTTTGATAAAATGAGCAAGTAACTGCGTTCATAACCGCAAGCTGTGTTTGTACGATAGGTAGTGCGAATACGCGTTGAGAAAAGTGCACTCGTTAAGTGTGTTGGATATAGGCGTAATAAGACATTAGGTCTGTTCGCGTATCTGAATATATTATAATATACTAAACAAATTCGCTGCAAGTCACTTTGTACTCTTGGTGCAAGCCAAAAATTTGCCGCAAAGGGAAGCCAGTTGCAAAAATCGTTTGTTTGTAGCACGCCAATAAACCTATTAAATCATAAAAAGATTAAAAGACGCAAGAGTGGTTAAGTTGGTGAGCGTCACCGGGATATTTGATTCTATCGCTGGACATCGGTCCAAACGGAACTTTGAACGATTTTGAAATTCGAAGAAATTTGAACTCTTGAGTTATACCGTGAACATGAATGATAGCGCTAATTTGTTAGCCCGCCAGAAATTTGCATTAGAGCAAATAAATAAGCTTCAAACCAATTATAAAAAGGATCCAAAAGCGCGTAAGACCTATATCTATTACCGGAATGTAATAGACAAGGTTAAATCGCTTCAAACCCAATATTTCGAAACGCATGAGCGCATTCTGGAGTTATTAGATGATACTCTAATAAACTCACCATATTTTACCGATGAGTACGAGCGTTTTGAGTCCATTCGAATAAATCTTTTGTCCGAATTGGAAGAATTGCTTCTGGCATCACAACCTACTGAAGAACTGAAGGATAATACAGCACTTAAAGAGGTAAAAGGTGACGAAGATTTGAAGCTGCCAAGAATCAGTTTGCCTAAATTCGTCGGCAATTATGAAGAGTGGATACCATTCCGAGATATCTTCACGTCAATCATACACAAGCGGCCTAATTTGTCAAAAGTAGAAAAGTTTCACTATCTTAAGTGTAGTTTAACAGGAGAAGCCGAGAGTTTGTTGCGACACCTAGCAGTTACTGAAAGCAACTATGACACTGAATGGAAATTGTTAAACAAACGATATGATAATAAACGCGTGTTATTACATTCGCAATATAAACGGCTTTTTGGCTTTCACAACGCAGCGGAAACATCCGCGTCTATCAAAAATTTATTAGACCGCACTGTGGAAAGTGTTCAGACCTTAGAAAATTTTAAGCTAGATGATTTGTGGCAATCTATGATAGTCTATATGACCACAGAGCGTTTACCAACAGAAACCAGGCAACTATGGGAACAAGAACAAGCAGCAAGGGTTGATTTGCCTACTTTCGATGAATTGAAAACTTTCTTGAACCATCGATTCCGAGCCTTGGAAGCAAGCGGGTCGGAACGTGGGAAACTAAGTCGCAGTGGGTCTAGCTTACGTAATGTGCATTCATTACAAGCAGAACCTAACACGCCACAATCTTTGTGCATTCATTGTAGAGGTACACATCGTCTCACACATTGTACACAATACCGACAACTATCATATGCTCAGAAATTTGAAGTCGTTAAGAGACACGGGCTGTGTTTGAACTGTTTAGACAAAGGACATTTAGCAGCTAACTGTCCTAGCAAATTTCGATGTTTGAAGTGCAAGAAATCGCATCACACATTTCTGCATAAGAATGATAACGGTGTTAGACTGCTTGCCGATCCGGGGCCACCAAATTGTCAAAGAAACTACTCTACTAGCAACGCCGTAAATGTGTCCGCGGTTAACACGACAATGACGCGAGAAGTTTTATTAGCCACGGCACTTGTAACAATGGCAACAAGTCACGGAAACATTACGCTACGAGCTCTTTTAGACCAAGGATCGCAAGCCACGTTGATTACAGAATCAGCCGTACAGCAGTTAGGTCAATCAAGGAAGGCAACGAACATTAGTGTCACTGGAATCGGAACTGCATCAGCTATAGATGTAAAAGGCATGGTAGAGGCAAGTCTTCGCGCCCGGTCGAACAAAATAGTAACTTTCAATGCATTAGTCATGAGTACATTGACTAATATTCTACCATCACGCACTATAGTGACTACTGGTTGGAAAGAATTACGAGGATTACAATTGGCAGATCCATGCTTTGACCGGCCGGGGAAAATCGATTTGTTGCTGGGAGCCGATGTCGTAGCAAAGCTTATGATGGGACCAGTCAAGAAATTGTCAGCAAGACCAATAGCCCAACTCACGCAATTGGGTTGGGTGATTTCTGGACAGCTTAATTCAAACGTCATAAACAATCACATACAAAGTTTCAAAGTAGAAATCAACGCGAATAAAGAATTAAATGATCAACTGAAGAAATTTTGGGAAATCGAAGAAGTCCAAACTCGAAGTCTGTTCACGGATGAAGAAGTCGCGTGTGAAACTCACTTCCTCCAAACTTACACCAGAGACTCCACAGGTCGATTTGTAGTTCGATTGCCATTTAAAACGGGGAATGGGAAACAGGCGTTGGTTAGCTCTCGTGCGATGGCATTGTCGAGTTTTTTAGCACTGGAAAAACGTCTGAACTCGGACAAAGACTTAAAGAAAGAATATGTGTCGTGCATCAATGACTACCTGGCAAGTGGGCACATGGTACCCACAGATACGATAACACAACAAACAATAGATGGGAAGCCGAATTTCACAGCATGCTACTTGCCGCACTCGCAAAAGACCTGCAAAAGATCGCAAAAGAGAGCAGAGAGCAGCAGCAGCAGAGAGCACCCGCAAAAGATCGCAAAAGAGAGCAGCTCAACTAAGTGCCGTATCGTTTTTGACGCATCGAGAAAAACCAGCTCAGGAGTGTCCTTGAATGATGCGTTAATGACAGGACCAGCAATACAAAATGATTTGACAGCAGTTATTATGGGTTAGAGATTGTATCGGTATGCCTTTGTTGCGGACATTGCGAAATTGTATCGGCAGATTAGAGTACACTTAGAAGATGTAAACTACCAGTGTATTTTGTGGCGAACGAATTCATCCGAAGACATACAAGACTACTATCTGAGCACAGTCACATTTGGAGTAACGTGTGCACCATTCTTAGCTATTAGCTGTCTAAGAAAATTAGCAGAGTTGAATCGAGAAAGATTCCCTAACGTTTGGAAAGCAGTGGAAAACGAATTTTACGTGGACGATGTATTGTCTGGAGGGCATAGCATTCAAGAAGCAATCAAGAAAAGAAAAGAAATTTCAGAAGTGCTCTTATCTGGAGGATTTGAACTACGCAAGTGGATTACGAATGAACTGGAAATAATACGGGATGTACCGATTAGCGATATAGAGATGAAAACGACGTACGACATGAATTCGGATCAAACATACAAATCCCTAGGCATATATTGGAACCCAACATTGGATCAATTTAGTTATAAAATAAGACTACCAAGTCAAGCCGCACGATTATCGAAACGTCAGTTGCTTTCTGAGATTGCACGTTTATATGATCCTTTGGGTTGGATTGCTCCTCTTATTGTCAAAGCTAAGATATTAGTACAATCTCTATGGCTTCATGGACTCTCATGGGATGAACCTTTACCCGAAAACATTGAAAAAACATGGATTGATTACCGAACTAAGTTACCTACATTAGAAACTCTACGTATCCCACGGTGGATTGAATACAAAAGCAACTCGAATCTTGAAATACATGGATTTTGCGATGCATCTTCTAAAGCATACGCTGCTGCAATCTACTTAGTCATTCGAACCAAGGAAATAATTTCTTCCCACCTAATTATCGCTAAAACCAAGGTCGCTCCGATACGACCAGTATCAATACCACGTTTGGAGCTATGCGGCGCGGTTCTGTTAGCCTAACTGATGGCCAAAGTTAAATCCTTGCTCAATTTAATGTACGTTGAAAGTTGGCTGTGGACTGACTCTCAGATAGTTCTGGCCTGGCTAAAAGGCCATCCAACGCGATGGACGGTGTTTGTGGCGAATAGAACAACTACGATCTTCGACGCGGTAGGAAATTGTCCATGGCGCTACGTTCCCACCAAAGATAATCCAGCAGACTTGGCATCTCGCGGCATTGACATCTCACAATTGATCCAGAGTGATTTGTGGTGGCATGGTCCATCCTGGCTAACTCTAGCATCGAGCCACTGGCCCTTATCACAGAATTTTGACACTAACGTGGAGCAAAAAATGACTCAATTAGTTCATACAGTTAGAAACAAAGATTGTTCTCTCAAACAACTATTAGAAAAATGTTCGACGTTGTGTAAACTCACTCGCGTCACCGCTTACTGTTATCGTTTCTGTCAACTACTTACCAAACGATCTAGCAACACGGCTCACTTAAGGACTCAAGAGATTCGTTGGGCGCATGACTATTGGATTAAGATCACGCAAGAAAATGAATTTGCCAAGGAGATCGCGAAGCAAAGTTTCCGATCATTCTCCCGAAGCAAGGAAGATTTGTTGAGCTTTTGATAAAACATTATCATCACGCTACTTTACACGGCAGACTCAATTATTGATGAATACCTTAAGAAAGCTTTACTGGATTATAGATCTACGAAACAGTATCAAAAGGGAAATCTTCAAATGTATCAAGTGCTACAAAATCAAAGCTGACACTTCAACGCAGCTGATGGGTGAGTTACCTGCACCCCGCGTTACTGTATCACGCCCATTTACGCACACTGGAGTGGATTATTGCGGACCATGCGAATATAGAGACAAACGTGGACGAGGCAGCAAAATACTCAAAGGATATATTTCTATTTTTGTATGTCTAGCAACAAAAGCGATCCATCTCAAATTCGTCAGTGATTTGACAACGGCAGCATTTTTGGCAGCGTGGCGGCGTTTCGTGGGACGTCGAGGACTCTGCAGTCACATGTATAGTGACTGCGGAACAAACTTTGTAGGAGCTAACAAGGAATTACGACGACTATTAGAAGCTAACTCGAATTATATGGCGGAGAAAGGAGCTTGCGACAACGTCGAATGGCATTTCAACCCACCAGCGGCCCCCCATTTCGGAGGGCTGTGGGAAGCTGGCGTCAAATCAACGAAGCAACACTTACGCAGGGTGATTGACGACGCAGCTCTTACGTTCGAAGAGATGACGACATTACCTCTGTGTCCTTTGACGGACGATCCTACTGACACCGAAGCCTTGACACCAGGACATTTTCTCGTAGGAGGACCCCTCATTGCTCCTCCTGAGCAAAACCTACTAGAACTAAAGTTAAATTATTTGAACCGATGGCAATACGTGCAACGGTTAGCTCAAGAATTTTGGAAACAATGGAAACTCGAGTACTTAAATCGATTACAGTCACGTCCGAAGTGGCTATCGCGAGAAGCCGGCCCGCGAGTAGGAGATTTGTGCTTGGTCAAAGATGAAAGATTGCCATCTTATAAATGGCCCCTCGCCAGAATCACTAAAGTGCACACCAGCAAAGACTCACTAATCAGAGTAGTAACCGTATTCTCAAATAACAAAGAATATACTCGGCCAATTACAAAAATCGCTTTGTTACCTATATCCAATCATAGTTTAAATGCAAATTAAGAAGTGACAATCTCGAATAGAATTTCATAATAACCAAATGTAACAATCGTCATAGACTATAAATAATTCAAATAACGAATTTATCTTGAAGTCAACTAACAGAATCACAAGTACTGTCATAATAAAAGAAAACGACTACAATTAAACATTAATAAAATTAATAGCAAATAATTTAACATTTTACTATAATAATAGCTTTAATATAAAATTACAAACAATAAGAACACATTAATTAGAATGAATCAAATTAAAATCACGTTAAACTTCATCGGTAATAAAGAAGATTTGTTGTGTTCCCCTTTGAAGTCCTTAGTCCTGTCCCACCCAGCTGACATGACCACTATACACCAATTAGTAGCTGACGCAAACAAGGGGATCGCCAACATAGTTGGCTGGCCTCCGCCTTGTTTGCACGCCCAGTTTGAAACACACCAGAGAAGATACCAGAAAACGACCAATAGAGGAGATATGACAATCTGCGAATGAATTGAATCGAATTTTCTTATATTATTGAACAAATAAACATATCCTATTTGCAGATCTTAAAGAAATCTCTTAAGAAAGTTGAAGCGGAAAGAGGAACACCACTGAGGCGAAAGTTGATCCTGCAGAAGAAACCAAGACGTCAGGACTCTTTGACCGAGACTGTTCATCGGGTGCAATGCCTGAATCTGTCGGTTCAGCGGGGGGAGGATGTTGCGACTCGACCTAAAAAGAAAACGGAGCTTGAATTTAATAAATATCGAACTTAATAATGAACGATACTTGTTACATAGAGACTGTGTTACTTGCGGTATTAATTACGATGTTATGGGACTTATTTCGAGATATGGACGGCAATATTTAATTTAGACAAGTTATACGTTAAGAAAAAAAAAATGAAAAGCGCCTCGCGAATCATCCTTTTTTTATTAAGATTATCTGTTCATTCCTACTAGGCAATATACAGGTATTTAGATAAGAACACTTTTATAATCTGGCGTTTTAAGCAATTATGTCTTTCACAAAACATAGTCTAAGTATTAAAATGGTAGGCAATAAGGTAATTAACGTAGAATACAATTTTCGAGGTCATTTGGAGAATAAACATGTTATCTCTGCCATTTTTATGCTATCTATGACCTAATTGGTTTACACTCAGGTTAAATGCGTGTGAATTTCATTACATTTTGATAACTGCATCGGAGGTTAAAAGGCATAGCACTTCAATATCACCGAGCGTTTTTTCATAGTGACACAGCTGTCACATGGTTCTTATCATATTCATTGAACTTTTGTCAAACCTGTATCTACTCAAGACCAGTATATTCTATGAATTTTATCCGGTTGCGAGGTACCGTAAACGCAAGTTCCAGGTGCTAAAAATATTGGGAATTTTACAAGTTTAGATTTGACTGTATAAATCTAGTATCAAATTCATCAATCATTTGCATTTTATTCTAACAGCCGTGTGAAAGATTTGTGTTTACGTACGTATGGTAGCTACAAGGTTGCCCAGACATTATTTAAAAACGACAGAAACTTATTTTTTATGCCCATTGATGAGTCTTGTAAATTTTGTGATGATCTGATGACTCAGTGTGAAGTTATCACAATGCAACATTTTCCATAGGATTTCCATTGTCGCCAAAATACACCAAAATTTCAGCTCGACCAAACTTCACGATCCGGATAAATTATCCGGGTAGTAAAATTCATGCACAATGTGAAAACTCTAATAGTACACAGTCTTGGAATATTGTCAGGATGAACCAAAATTATTTGGAAAAGGTTATCGACCTTACGACGTGTCTCAGTCGCCAAAGACGTGCTTTCAGAAGACATGATGAAAGTAGTGCCAGTGATAATCGTGATTTTTTTTTGGAATTTTGTGCATTATTCGCAAAGCATGATTCAACTTTTGAAGATAATTTTAATAACAAAGTTGCGAACTACTGTAGTGGCAAAACACAAATTGAAAATAATTGCTGAAATCGTTCGCGAGGACAATACAGCTTGTGCATGGTCATGCTTAACAACGCTTACTGTCGTCAATAATATTACTTACCTGCATCAATATTGTTTATGCATGCTTGCAATCATGCAATGTGCGAGTACAATAACAATGACCTACATTTATGTCTCATGCTTAAGCAGGTAACCTACATTCATTTGTGTATACATACTGTCGTAGAGTCTAGAGTTAAGTTAATCATGTCATCAATTTTGCAAGCGGTAATTGTAATCAAACATAAGTTCAATAAGTATACAATTAATTAATGTAGAATAAGCATTTTGTTACTATAAAACGTAGACCAGTTGCGAATAAAGTTCATTGTCAACCAACAATCAGTGTTTTTTTCTGTTTAACTCCGGAACATTTGGTCCTTCGAACCGGATTAGGATTTCGATTGCAATATCGATCTTCGAATCCAGACTTGAGCTGCAGTATTTCATACAGATCAAGAATCGATTTGGTGTGCTTTCTTGACCAGATATCGATTGCATTATCGATATTTCAAATCCAGACTTGAGCTGCAGTATTTGATTCAGATCAAGAAACGATTGATGTGCTTTCTTG
Organism: Nemotelus pantherinus; assembly: GCA_963978885.1. Lineage (NCBI taxonomy): Eukaryota > Metazoa > Arthropoda > Insecta > Diptera > Stratiomyidae > Nemotelus > Nemotelus pantherinus. The sequence continues at coordinate 69,449,052 of OZ022265.1, read as the reverse complement.
ACCAGATTTCGATTGCAATATCGATCTTCGAATCCAGACTTGAGCTGCAGTATTTCATTCAGATCAAGAAACGATTGGTGTGCTTTCTTGACCAGATTTCGATTGCAATATCGATCTTCGAATCCAGACTTGAGCTGCAGTATTTCATTCAGATCGCGAAACGATTTGGTGTGTTTTCGTGACCAGATATCGATTGCACTATCGATATTTCGAATCCAGATTTGAGCTGCGGTATTTCATTCAGATTGCGAAACGGTCGGTTTCAATATCTTTCTGCGGATTGTGGTAGCGGATAATTTAGCTGTGCTTCCCAGATTTTGGTGTGCTTTCTCGGCGGAGTGTTAAAATTTTCCTTCACCATCATGACTACGAATGGTCCCAATATAAGCCAAAAACTTAATTTTGAGGATGTAAAGAGGTTAATCTCAAATTTCAAAAAGGATGGTGAATCCAGGCATTCACTAGGATATTTTGAAACAAGACTAGAGCGTTTACGAGAGTATTGGAGGAAATGTGAAGAGATGCATTTGGCTACACACTCGCACTTTGCTCACAATAGTCAGCTGCTAGCTCAATACCAACAGGAATATGAAAATTGCGAAGCACTTGCTATGGAATTTATCACACGTTTCAAGGACAAAATTCATGAGTACCGTACACCAGCAATAGCGCAAACAGCTGTTAATGATGCAGTAAAATTAGAAAGGGTAAGAATCCCAACTTTTGATGGAAATTATGGAACATGGGTGGCATTCAAGGACCTATTTAAAAGCATGGTACACACAAATGCTAATCTTAGCAATATTCAAAAACTGCAATACTTACGCAGTGTTACCAAAGGCGAAGCAGAGTCTCTCATAAATCACCTAAGTATTATGGATGAGAATTATGAGACTGCTTGGAAATTATTATCTGACAGATATGATAATAACAAATTCATTGCTCAGGAGATAATTGAACGGTGGTGGGACTTAGGCTTGTGTCAAAATAATGACTATACATCGTTGAAACGTATATTAGATACCACCAATCAACTCCTCGCCAGTATCAAGAATTTAAATCTGAATGCGTTTGAACTTTTAGCAATTTTCGTCTTAAATGGAAAATTAGACAAAGAATCAAAAAAAGAATGGCAAAAACAAATAAGTTCAACCAATGATGTACCAACATTAAGCTCATTTTTATCGTTTGTCAATCAACGATTCACAATGTTGGAAGCACTTTCATTGTCGCAATCAAGTAATAGAGCTCCAGAGCATACGAATAATAAAAAAGTGGCATCTCACATGGTGCAAATTGCGAAACTCAAATGTACGATGTGCTACAAGCATGACCACAAAATTTTTGAATGCGAAAATTTTAGAAAAGCCAGCGTCAATACGCGACGCGAGATAGCAAGGAGCAAAGGGTTATGTTTTAATTGCCTAAGTGAACAACATAAGATCACTAATTGCAGTTCAAAGCATACGTGTCGACATTGTTCTAAGCGTCACAATACGCTACTACACAATGAGCAACCAAAGCTGCAGAAAAAACCAGGAGAACCTTCTCAAACAGAAGTTAATTTATACACTCAAACAAGTAATTCAAAAAATCATGTTCTTGGGCACAGCAATAATCGAAGTATTAGACTCATTAGGACAAAGAGTGAACTTCGGGCATTACTGGATCCTGGATCACAGAAGTCATTCATACGTGAATCAGCTGTACAAATTTTGGGAGTCAGGCGAGATCACGCGAAGAGAATAATTGGTGGTATTGGAGGCAGTGACGCAGCTATAACAAAAGGAATTGTTACAGTCGAAGCAGTGATCGCAAGAAAAGATGGTAACATCGAGTCATTTCCATTTTCTGCACTTATCCTTCAGACAATCACATCACCGTTACCTTCGACATATGTCAAGACGAAGTTATCTAAGAGGCTCTCAAAGATACAACTTGCAGATCCCGGATATGACACTCCTGGCCAAATTGACATTCTGTTAGGAGCAGATTTATACGGAGACATACTGAATAATGGATTCATTCGTGGGTATCCATGTGCCCAGAAAACAAAACTAGGGTGGGTATTATTTGGATCCATCAAAGAACCAGCAGTTGATAAGTCTATTGTTTCATTCATCATTCAAGAAGATATAGACAAAACATTGCGCCGCTTTTGGGAAATTGAGGAAACATCATCTAACCCGCAATCACCAAAGGACGAAGAGGCAGAGCAGCATTTCCTTAACAACACTAGAAGATTAAGGAGTGGGAAATATGTGGTAAAGCTGCCGTTTAAGGGTAACTCTGTCACGGATACTGAGTTAACGGAGTCCGTTCGAGTGGCATTTATCCGATTTCGGCAATTGGTGCGACGGCTAGAGAAGAACCCTGAAAGAAAGCAACAATATCATAAGTTTATTGAAGAGTACATAAAACTCAATCACCTAGAGAAAGTTCCAGATAACTTGCTTCAAACTTATCATTGTTATTACTTGCCGCATCATGAAGTCATAAAAGAAAGTAGTTCTACGACAAAGTTGCGAGTCGTATTCAACGCCTCACAAAAAGCCACGGGAGGGAAGTCGTTGAATGATTGTCTTATGGTGGGACCTGCAATACAAAATAATATTTTACATCTTCTCATGCGATGGAGAAGCCATAAATACGTTATTGCAGCCGACATCGAAAAAATGTACCGGCAAATTGAAGTAGATGAATCAGATCGTGATTATCAACGAATCATATGGAGATTCAACTCAAAAGAGCCTTTCGAGCATTTTAGGTTAAAAACCGTGACGTATGGAACAGCTAGTGCTCCTTTTTTGGCTATGCGCACTCTGCAGCAATTAGCAATCGACGAAGAAACAATTCATCCACTTGCATCGACCGTAATCTTGCGAGATTTTTATGTGGATAATCTTTTGACTGGTGCTGATGATTTGAACGCGCTTAAAAATATCCAGAGAGAGTTATCTATTGTGATGAAAAAGGGAGGGTTCCACCTTCACAAATGGTCAGCAAATCATCAATCACTGCTGAGGATCGAGAAATAAAAAAATCTCTTAGCATCGACCTAGAAGATGAAGTGCGAGCATTAGGAATACAATGGCATCCAGTTCATGATGAATTTTCATTTAAAGTGAAATCGATAAAGGATGACGGCAAATGGACAAAACGGAAGATACTGTCAGACATCGCAAAATTATTCGATCCTTTAGGTTGGCTACAGCCTGTCATTATCACTGGAAAGATAGCTATGCAAAAATTATGGCTTCTTAAAGTGGAATGGGACGAAGAAGTTCCAAGAGAAATTCTGAAGGATTGGTTTGATACACAGCACCAACTACAATTATTGGAAAAAATACGAATTCCTCGTTGGATTGAATGTAATACTGCACACACGATACAGTTACATGGATTTTGTGATGCATCGAATCAAGCGTATGCAGCAACCATATATCTTCGTGTAGAAAGGAAGGATAAATCAATTACTACTTATCTATTGAGCGCAAAATCCAGAGTTGCACCGATTAAGGTGATATCTATACCTCGGTTGGAATTGTGCAGCGCAGTTTTGTTGATAGAAACAATGAAGCAAATAAAGCAGGCTTACGAGTGGAATCATGTCAAAAAATTTTTCTGGACCGATTCATCTATAGTTTTGTCCTGGATTCAAAAGCCTGCGATAAATTGGAAGGTATTCGTCGCAAACCGAATAAGCCAAATTCATCAGGAATCTTCACCCAATCAATGGAATCATGTGTCAACAAAGGAAAATCCTGCTGATATTGCCTCAAGAGGCATGTTACCAGAAAAGTTGCTCAAGGCTTCCTTATGGTGGAAAGGCCCGCAATGGTTGATGGGAAATAAAATTAACCTTTCAGACAGCGCATTAAACCCAGAGCAAGAAAAGATTATGGACGTTGAACAGCGGTCAGTGGCAATAGTATCTGTAACACCGACACCTGAACCAGAAATACTCGCGCAATATTCATCATTTAATAAGTTGTTAAGAGTCGTTGCACTCTGCAGACGTTTCACAAATAATACACGCAATCCCACCGACAGGAAAACAGGAATCATTACTTGCGATGAGTTGCAGAAAGCCGAATCTTGTTGTGTTCGAATAGCTCAAAAACATGCATTTCAAAGTGAAATCCAGGCACTACAAGGGAGGTCCGAAATATCAAATAGTAGTTGCATGAAGACTTTTAACCCATGGATTGATTCTCAGGGGCTCCTCAGGGTAGGCGGAAGATTACAGCATGCACCCATATCTGAAGCTGCTAAACATCCGGCTATAATTCCAAAGGGATCATTTGCCAAATTAATAATCAACCATTACCATAACCAAACTTTACATGGTGGTAACCAGTTGGTCTCCGCTACTATAAGGCAAAAATATTGGATCATAAATTCACAATCGGTGATTAAGAAAGTTCTGCGAGAGTGCATAACGTGTTACAAAGTTAATGCAAGTCCAAATCCGCAATTAATGGGGCATTTACCGCCTCCCAGATTCCAGACTGAGAAGCCCTTCGCACAAACAGGACTTGATTATGCCGGGCCAATCTCAATAAAATGGAGTAATGGCCGTGGAGCAAAAACCGCTAAAGCGTACATTGCAGTATTTGTATGCATGTCTACGAAAGCTTTTCACTTGGAACTAGTGAGTGAATTAACAGCCACAGCATGCATCGCTGCGATTCGAAGGTTCATCGCTCGACGGGGAAAATGTCACACAATTTTTAGTGATTGTGGGACAAACTTTGTGGGAGCCAACAAACAAATGGAAAATGCTTTTACTCATATTACAACAAAGGGTATGGAGCAATTAGCAATTGATGGCATACAATGGAAGTTTATTCCTCCTGGGAGTCCACATTTTGGTGGACTGTGGGAAGCCGGAGTGAAAACGGTCAAGAGACACTTAACCAAAGGCATAGGCGAGCAGTTATTAAACATTGAAGAAATGTACACTCTGTTGACACAGATAGAGGCTTGCCTAAATTCACGACCATTGTGTGAAGTCAGCAACGATCCAGCAGATCTCACAGCCATTACACCAGGTCATTTTTTGACTGGCACCAACCTGTTTGAAATACCAGAACCTACGTCTGAGGAATCAATTGGACGAAAATGGAAACTTGTCCAACAAATGAGAAAACATTTTTGGCATCGATGGAGCCTGGAATATTTGAATCGTTTACAACAACGACCTAAATGGACTAAACAGCGAGCAAATCTGAATACAGGTGACTTGGTTTTGGTGAAGCACGATAACTTCCCATCTACCAAGTGGCCATTAGCAAGGATAGTTGAGGTTCATCCAGGAGCGGATGGAATTGTCCGAGTTGTGTCTGTTAAAATGCACGGTCGAGTAACGAGGCGTCCAATTACCAAAATTTGTCGTTTGCCATTTGAGAATTCCCATCCGGTAGAAGCGAGCAGTGTTTCAGAGCCACAAACAAAAAGCTTGGTCACTAGAATAAAAGCAACGAAGAGGAGAACGGTAAAAATAGCTCCAGTTAACAGTCAGTGGCAGCAGTTTTTTGAGACACAAGCCAAACGAAAGAAATTAGACAAACGGGCACAAGCGCGGGAAGGAGGCACTGCCAGCATCCTACCAAATCACCTAGTATTATTGACATTAATGCTTTGTTGTTTCGTGCCCATAGTGCTATGTGGAGTCAAGGTCTCTCCCTTATCGAATGGACTGTACGTAGAACACTTGGGAGTCGCGAATTTGCAAAGAGGAGCTTTACAAGTAAATCTCAATATTCCTTGGAGTAATTTGAATGAAGACAGAAGAAATATAGCAGCTGTTGTGAAAAATATTAGCGCACTTTGTGAAGCTGGCAACCGCGTATCATCTGAAATCGACTGCAAGGATCTTGTGCAGCACGTAAATGAACTTAAGGAGGAAGTGAATCACAAACTTGACACGATACAGCTTTTACGAGTGAGGAATCGACGAGGACTTTTTGGAAAATTTCTCACTGCTGTATTCGGAATTAACGATGAAGTATATAAAGATATAAATGAGTTATCTGGAAACCAGGTAAACCTCATTCATACCATGGACATGCAAAGCAGATTGATGCTTAAAACGATGAAAACACTTAACAGCACTACTGGACGGATCAACCGACAGTTGGAACGATTTAGGACACAATTACAGTTAGGATTGGATCGTATTAACAAGTTTAGCGTTTGGTATCGAACAATTGATCATAACACAATCAACATAAACTTCATCGCAGCTTATAACAGAGCACTAAATTTTGTCCAAGAAGTTTTTAACAAATATACCAACATTCTTACTACTGTGAGATCAAAAACAGCATTTTGGGAATGTATAAATCTCAGCGATGTAACCGCAGATATCAATCGTACTCAAGCCATGTTGCCTAAACACCTGGAAATTATTCTGCGATTTTCCGAGTCAATACAAATTCAAACCGATGACGTGGGAATCAAACTCAAAGGATTTCTTCCGATTATCGATCAACGCAAATACGAACTGTTAAAGGTAACCCCTGTACCAGAACATATTGAAGATGGAATTTTCCGAGCCCTTGACATTCCAACCACCATTTTGGGAGTCAATTATAATCTACAACTGTATTTCGAGATTTCAGATACAAGTATTCTGCAATTGATCGAGCAACGATATCTAGCAAGTATTGATACTTTGTATGATGTCAACAAAAGACCCAATTGCATAATAAATGAAATATATCATGCATTCGGAAAGGGAGAATGCCCAGTTCATTCATTTAAACTCAAGAAAATTGTATGGAAAAAACTGTTAGCTAACAATACATGGATGTTTGTAGCACCACAGACAACACATTGCCAGACATTATGTTATGGAGTTAGGGAGAATATCGTCTTGGATGGCGTAGGGATAGTGACGATGTCCCAAGATTGCAGTCTATCAACAAAGGAGTTTATTCTAGTCACGGAACAAGCAGGACTGCAATCCGCAAATTTCAGCCCATATGTCAAGCACATTCCTACGACCATCAATACAGAAGTGCAGGAAAGAAAGGTGAAGGATTTAATCACACCATCCATCATTAAAGCTTCTGAATCATTTTCATCATACGTTCAGGAAGAGGAAGAAATTATTCGTAAACAAGATTCGATCAGCTGGAAGAAAATCGGGCATCATAGTATCAGTATTAGCATTTCTATCATTATCTCTTGCAGTGCTATTCTGGTATACATCATCATCTTCAAGAAACGACGTGGAGAAGCGGTTTTGAAGATTTCACCACAGTCACGGGAAAGTAGATGGTATGAAGCAACAAATGAAACAATGTGTTAAGAACCGGACTGGTTCATAGGGGGCGGCAATGTGCATGGTCATGCTTAACAACGCTTACTGTCGTCAATAATATTACTTACCTGCATCAATATTGTTTATGCATGCTTGCAATCATGCAATGTGCGAGTACAATAACAATGATCTACATTTATGTCTCATGCTTAAGCAGGTAACCTACATTCATTTGTGTATACATACTGTCGTAGAGTCTAGAGTTAAGTTAATCATGTCATCAATTTTGCAAGCGGTAATTGTAATCAAACATAAGTTCAATAAGTATACAATTAATTAATGTAGAATAAGCATTTTGTTACTATAAAACGTAGACCAGTTGCGAATAAAGTTCATTGTCAACCAACAATCAGTGTTTTTTTCTGTTTAACTCCAGAACACAGCTGAAATAAAAGATTGCGGACTGATATCCATTATGACAAACGAAGCAAGGGTCCACAAAAGGAACAACTCTCCATGGTTGTCAGATTTGTTAAATCGCCAACTGTCGAAGAAAGGCTCTCAAGTTTTGTAGACTGTGCAGGAGCTAGAAATGCCTCGTATTTAGTAGATATAATTTTGAGCCTGTTAAACAGCTACGGACTTAGCGAAATGCCTGTTGTTGGGCAGTCTTATGATGGTGCTAGTGTCATGTCAGGACAAAAAAATGGTGCACAAATCTAAATTAAGATGAAATACCCTGCAGCCACATTTGTACACTGTCTAGCTCATAAAATTATCCTGGTTGTGATTGACACATTTTTCACAATCGAAACGTGTACATCCCTTTTCAATGCCATCGAATCCCTTTACCTACACTTTTCGAAGCCATCACAACACGAATTGTTGAAGCAGCTTGAAGAGGCAGTTGGTCTAAACACAAGGCATGGAATAAGAAGTTTAAGCTCGACTCGTTAGTCAACGAGATTTCACAATTGCAAATATGTGATCGATAGCTATGGGACTATGAAAGAGGCTTTAGAAAAAGAAATAAATGAGGGAAAATACAACGACTCAGTTTATTCATTGGGGATCTTTCATTCAATCAGTAATCCTAAATTTGTAGTAAATCTTTTCATCTTTCACTATGTTCTTTTTATAACGAACATGTTAAGCACATATTTCCAAACTAAAAATGCAACTCTTAGGGATGGGATAAATCTTATGAATGGAACAGTTAAAACATACTAAGTGAGCGAGAAGACTTGTATGTAGTTTGGGAAAAAATGAAATCATTCGCAGAAAAGAACTGTCTGGATAAACTATTCAGAGTAAAATATAAGCATTTGCCAGAGGATCGCGAAAACAGAAAACAGCAAAAAGCACTAGTTTCAAAGGTTTTGCTGTTTCATCTAGCCTCGGACACGCAGTTAGGGCTACAAAGATATACCTGCAAACCAAGTGGCTCGAAAAGAGTAAGATACAGCATTTTTCATCTTGCGAAATTATTTTCGCTTTTTCTAGGTTTTCTAGGTAACAAATGTTTGAAGCAAGAGATCAATTTCTTCCTTCTAAGCTTAATATATTCCAATTTCTTTAAAGATATTGTGAAACTAAGTATTCTCTTCTTCAAGTATAAGTTGAAATATATTTAACTTCTAAACGAAGAAATATTCTTACTGTAATGTTTGATTCTCTTATTGTGCACAGAATACAATATAACTATTGTAATACACAGAGAATACAGAATTTAATTGTAGTAGTAGTAGTTATAGTAGTAGTCGTAGCTAGTAAGATGATTTTGAAATAAAGACTTCAGTCTACACAAAACCGTCTTTCTATTCGGATATCCAACTAGACTGGTACACCACAAATGGCGACGAGGATAATGGCGGTGAGAACATAGAAGTGAAATTCGGTACTAAAGTTTGCTCAAAGAATGTCCCAAGAGGCAATTGAAACGAAGCAAAAATTGGAAAGTGCTATCGATTTTTCTAGTGCAAAAAGTGTAGAAATGGCAGTCAATTTCGCTATGGAAGAATTTGATCACAGTGCGGAAGAGTGGCAAATTTATTATGAACGCCTTAATCATTTCTTTGACGCATCAAAAATCAACGATGAGCATCAAAAACGGGCTATATTGCTAAAAAGTGTAGGCTCAACCACATATAAATTAATTAAAGATTTGTGTTTCCCGAAAAGTCCAGGAGTAGTGGAATGGAAAATTCTAATAGAAAAGATTTCGCAGTATTTTGTGCCGACTGTGATTATATATAAAGAGCGCAAAGCATTCTACGCGGCTCAGAAGAACCAAGCAGAAACTGCTGTGGAATGGCACGCGAGGCTAAGAAGATTGGCTAGTACATGCAAATTCGGGCCAACGCTCGAAGAAATCATTAAAGACAAATTTATTTCTGAGTTCACAGGCAAAGTTTTTGACAGACTATGTGAAGAGGATGAAAATTTGTAGACGGCGAAAGCATTAGAAATTGCCCAAAAATATGAAAGTTGCCACGAGGTAGCAACAGTAAATGTATTGAAAAATAAGCGAAAACAGTTGCACAATACGGGCAATACGTACAAAGGCAAGTAGGAACAGGAGCACAAAGTCGAGGTTTCTTGGTGTTGGAGAGAGCGGAGAAGTATGCTACCGATGTGGAAAAAACAAACAATACCGCAGACAATTGTAAGTTCAAATTTGCTACTTGCAATAAGTGTAATAGAACCGGACACATTCAAATTATGTGCAATAGTAAGCAAAATACAAGTAAGAACATTAAACTACACAGAAATACAGTAAATAATTTAGAAGTGTCCAGTTCTAGCTATGCAAGCTCAGATAGTGATTATTGTATCGGTAATGTAACTATGTATAATATGAAAAATTGTAATGATGATGCCCCGTACATAATTACGTTGTCTATTGATAAGGTGCAACTTAGTGGTGAATTGGATTCAGGTTGTGGTCATTGCATTATGCCACTGAAAGTTTTTAGAAAATATTTTGCGAAAGCGAAAGTCAGTAAGGCAAAGAAAAACCTAACGGGATACGGTGGCAATGAAATTGTTGTTTTCGGATACTTTCACGCGAGTGTTAATTTCAGAAAGTGTTCAAAAATTTTACGGTTCATAATTGTAGATGCAAACGGGCCGATTTTGCTTGGTAGAAGTTTTATGAAAACCTTTGATTTCGGTGTGCCTGTTTACGTAAGAGAACATACTTTAGCGGTGAATAATGTAAGTAGTGAAAACAATTTGAATTGTTTGTTGTGAAATGGGGCACTAAGCGCAGTTTGTGCCTCTGTGTTTGGTACGTGACAACCGTCAATAAAGACTACCAAAACGCTTGGCAATATTCAGAAATAATTTTAGATTTGATTTAAAAATTGTCTCCATTATGCTTTTTGCCAATTAATTAAACTAATTTAGATTCTTTTTATTAGTCTACGAGAAGCCATATTATTATTTTCGTAAAATCTGTTTAATTTCATTAAATTTGCTTTCTATTGAAAACATATTATTTGTGGCTTTATCTTACATGAATAATATAATACATAATAAATAATATAATAAAAATACATGAATTTGTTTTCATTTTCATTATTATTGCTGCAATAATTTGCGTTGGTTTACGTCTTAAATATTTTATTTTTAATTCGTATTTTCGTATTCATCATAATTTCTACTTTCCATATTATTTGCAACGTCATATTGCTTACTTTGAAGGTTTTGTTATATTTTAACTATAACTTAAATTCAATTTTTCATTATGCGTATTTATAATTTCAGTAGTCGTCCAAGATTCGTAGTCTTTCTCGTTCTCGAAATCTGCATTTCTTGAAATTTTCAAAAAAATATACAGATGTTGTTCTTGTCGAATCGCAAAATGTTATCGGACTCCAAGGTTCTTAAGTTGATGCCGCTCGAAAAGTGCAGGACTCTGATTCACTGGAATGTAGGCTGCAGAATCGTCTTTCCCATAATTTGCAAGTATCCTATTGCAAAATTTTGTTGCGCTGCAATTCAGCAGGTGCTCGAAAAATGTAATATCATAATTCACAGGAACGTAAGTTACTAGACATCTATCGGTAAAATCGTTTAACTGCTATGGACGGCACGTAGTCGAGTTAAGCTGTTACAGTACGGTCCATTGACCCTCCATTATTTGAACTTCATTAAACCCAATGAAACTCCTCATATTGCATTCGTAAGCGTTTCCGCCATGCGCGTTTTTTCTGTTACATACATTTAGTTAGTTCAAGCATCATATTGCACTTCAAGCATTTCCGCCACGCGCATTTTTTCTCTATGCAAAATAGATCGTGAATGCACAGGTGTCATATGTGCACCTATTGATTTTGCTGTTGCAACAATTAGCATGAACTAATTATTGCAACAGATCATCATTTTATTTCGCATAAATATCGGCGGATTACATTCTATCGGTTGGATTGTTCTATTCGCGGTTATCAAGCACGGGCCAAGCCATAATCCCGGGAACGTGTGCCACAGTGCCACAGACGAAATACAATCCAAACGAAACGAATCAAAATAAGTAGAAAAAAGAAACAGCAAAATTTAAAATTGAAAAATAGTGATAAAAAGGCAGCAAAATTTAAAATTGAAAAATAGTGATAAAAAAGCAGCAAAATTTAAAATTGAAAAATAGTGATAAAAAGGCAGCAAAATTTGAAATTGAAAAATAGTGGAATATACTAGTTCCTGTTGATTGCAGTGAGTTCCAGTTGGTTCCAGTTCCAGTTATTTGCTAGTTCCAGTTATTTGCTAGTTCCAGTTATTTGCAGTTGGTTCCAGCCAGTACCTGTCGTTCGACTACCAAACCAGCAAGTACCATGGTTTTTTTATTTTTCTAGAAATTATAAATATTAGACTGAATTCTATTCCGAATTCATTTTAACTAAACTATATATTATTAGATTGACTCCTAAATTTGATAACATACGAAAGTTTATTAGTGGAAATCAAATATATCATATAAAATATATATTATCAGATTGAATTCTATTCCGAAGTTGATTTTAACCCTATTTCATAGAGTTTGGTAGCATACGAAAATTCATTAATAAAACAAGAAAAAAAATTAGAAAACATACAAAGATAAATAAAACTCTGTTAAACAATTGTAAGGGTAGTTTGGGATTAGGTTGAAGAATAATTTTTCAAAATGGCAAACGCTGAAGCCGCCCCAGCTATACCAATAAACCCCCTAAAATACTTAAATAACCTTCCCGAGTTTGATGGCAAACCCGAGAATCTCCAAACATTTATAGCCCTCGTGGAAAGAGTAAGTCCTATGCTCGAAGCCTTCAATGATGCGTCACAACTCTTATTTAGTGATATCATTAAAAGTAAATTGAAGGGCCGGGCTAGGGAAACTATCGAAATAAACTGTCACGTTATCTACTGGCAGCACATTAAGCAAGTCCTTCAAAATAACTTTGGGGATCGTCTAAATATAGACGAACTCTACGACAACCTGCGAGGCGCAACTTTCAAAACTAACGCATTAGAATTCTATAACGATATTAAAGGTAAATTAAGAAGGCTTAATAATAAGACTCTAGTTGTTTTGGGCACAGGTAACGCAACAAACGAATGTGCGCGCAACAACATGAGAACAGCCCTTAACATTTTCAAAAATAAAATTCCCGAACCAATGAAAACTATTCTATTCTGTAGAAACCCTGATACTCTAGAATCAGCTATGGACATACTCTTTACTGCAGGATATGCACACTATAGTCCCTTTGGCCAGAACAATAACGGAAACAAACAAAAGTTTAACCATAGACGAAACCACGATAATCAAGGACAGTATGACAACAACAGTAGACCACACAGACATGACAATCGTAATAATAATAGTAACCGACATCTTAATAATAATTACCACAACAACCACAATAGAAATTACGGTAATAATAACAATAATAATAATTATAATAATAGTAACAATGGTTTTAATAATAATAATAATAATAATGGTTAAAATAACTATAATAGACCTAATAATCCACAAAGAAATCAGCCTAATAGATCTAATGACAACCCTAACCACCAGCGAGACAGACGCAAAAATCGACACAACCACTTCGAACAAGAATATAGACCTTATCATGACGGTAATAGAATGTTTCAAAACGACTTCTTAAATAATTCTAACCCTAACAATTTTAATCATTTTAATCGACAACCGACTCCAGAGCCCATGGATATTAATAAAAATGAAGTGATAGAAAATTTTCAGTTGCCTGCCTCGGAAGGAGATTACCATATATAGTTATAAAAACTAAATCTAAGCCTCTGAAATTTATTATAGATACTGGTGCAACCCACTCAGTAATAAATCCTGGTCTTTGCCATCCAAAATGGAAAATTGATGTCCCTAATACAAACTTGAAAACTTTACAGCATACTATCGATATTCGTGAAATGGTTAGGATCCCTCTCTTTGAAGAGCTAGGGGATACAAACAAAAATATTGAATTACTCGTCTGTCAATTTCATGACCAATATGACGGTATACTTGGAAATAACGTCTTAAAACAACTTAATACAATAATCGATTATGAAAACCAAATATTACATGCTGGCGATAAAAAGGTTCCAATCCTCTTCGAAACAGATGAAAATGACCAATATTGCCTTTTCAACAAGGAAGGATGCTATGAAGTATCCGTACCTGTGCAACAAAATAATGGTCTGGTGTATTTCCCGGGCAAGATTTCCGAAGATGGAAATGTTCGTCTTGAGGAAGGCATCTACGACGCACAGGACTCAAAAATGTTCGCTTCGGTAAAGATACTGGGCGATCGTCCTGTCAAAGTTAAATTCGCAAAACAAGAAACTATTCCTGTTACTTACGAAAACTTTAACATTATCGAAAACAAACCAGAAGGTAGAATACCATTTATGAATCAGATTAGAACTGACCATCTCAATCTGGAGGAAAAACAAAAACTTGTACCAATTATTAAAAAATTTTCTGATATATTTTATAACGAAGAATCGGACTTATCATTCACAAATGCAATAAAGCATGAAATTCGCACTACAAACGACATACCCGTAGTTGCGAAAACGTATAGGTACCCGTACATTCATAAGGATGAAGTACGGAATCAAATACAAGAAATGTTAAAGAAAAATATCATTAGACCAAGCAAATCTCCTTATTCAGCGCCAGTCTGGATAGTACCGAAGAAACTGGACGCAAGCGGAAAACCCAAATGGAGACTTGTCATCGATTACCGGAAACTAAACGAAGTCACGGTCGACGACAAGTATCCTATTCCTAACAATGACGAGATCCTAGAGAAGCTTGGACGATGCCAATATTTCACAACGCTAGACTTAGCGAAAGGATTCTATCAAATAGAAATAATAGAAAAGGACATTCATAAAACTGCATTCAGTGTAGAAGGCGGTCACTATGAATTCCTTCGAATGCCATTTGGATTGAAGACGGCTCCCGCTACCTTCCAGCGCTTGATGAACAACATTCTCTCCGATTACATCAATAAAATATGCTTAGTATATTTGGACGACGTTATAATATTTTCTACGTCCTTGCAAGAGCACTTAGATTCCATTACAAAAATATTCAATAGATTTAGAGAGACCAATTTAAAAGTTCAGTTGGACAAATCTGAGTTTCTCAAGAGAGAAACAGGATTTCTTGGACATATAGTTACAAACGACGGTATTAAACCTGATCCACGGAAAATCGAATGCGTACAAAAATTCCCTGTTCCTAAAAACGCAAAAGAAATAAAACAGTTCCTTGGCCTCACTGGCTATTATAGAAAATTTATCAAGGATTATTCCCGGATAGCCAAACCAATGACCAAATATCTTAAGAAGGATGCAAAATTAAACATTTCAGACCCTGAGTATATTCATGCTTTTGAAACCTTGAAAAACCTTTTAATTAATGAACCAATTTTAGCATACCCTGATTTTAATAAAACTTTCGTCTTGACAACTGACGCTAGCAACTTTGCTCTTGGTGCGGTCCTGTCACAAGAAGGACGTCCAATCAGTTATGCTAGTTGTACCTTGAACGAGCACGAGATCAATTATAGTACCATAGAGAAAGAGCTCCTAGCAATCGTCTGGGCTACGAAATACTTCCGACCCTATCTGTTTGGTAGAAAATTCCTTATTGAAACGGACCATAGACCACTAACTTGGCTTTTTTCCATCAAAGAACCAAATTCTAAACTTGTTAGATGGCGACTAAAACTCTCTGAATTCGATTATACCGTAAAATATAAAGAAGGTGCGAAAAATATAAATGCAGATACCCTATCCAGAATCCCTAAACCGGAAGTAAATCTAGCACAAAGCAGTTCTGACATCCCTATTAGTAAGTCATGCATTAATGTATTTAAAAACCAAATAGTTATAAATAAATCTAACTCAGGATCACTCAGAATAAAAAAAGATAAAATATTTGATAAAAATAGGACAACAATTAGTGCCAAGCATCTAGATGAGCAGGATTTTATAACAATATTGAAAAACCATTTTAACCCAAATAGCCTCAATGCAATTCTTATCGAAAACGAAGATTACTTTCAAACTCTTTGCTCAACATTCAAAACTAATTTCTCGAGTAATAGCAAATTTAAAATTGTAAGATGTAGTGTTTTACTAGAAGATATAACAGACGAAGAAAAATTAGCTCAAATAATTGAAGAGGAACATTTACGCAATAATCATAGAGGAATAGAAGAAGTCTCAAAAGAACTCAAACTAAAGTACTATAGTCCTAAACTGATAGATAGAGTCACGAAATTTATAAATAATTGCGATGTTTGCAACTCCGAAAAATACGTTCGAAATCCACCTAAACCTTTATTTAAAACCACAGAAACTCCACAAAAGCCTGGAGAAATAATCCATGTAGATGTGTTCTACACTTTAGAAAAACTTCTATTTCTAACAATAATTGATAAGTTTTCAAAACACGCATTTGCATTTAAAATCCTAGGTAGAGCATGGACTGAGTTCAAAAGAGCCTTAGCATATTATTTCAGTCAATTTGGCAGTGTAAAGAAAATCATAGTAGATAACGAATTAGGATTTAAAGCAATTCCTTTAAGAGATTTCCTTTCAAAAGAAAACGTGGAAATTCACTACACCTCGAATAGTAATCACACATCCAATGCAGACGTAGAGCGCCTGCATAATACTATAAATGAACATATCCGACTTTTGAAACATGACGCTGTAAATAACCAAGGTACAGTAGAAGAAAAAATCCTAAAAATAATTACATTTTACAATAATACAATATATTCTACAACAAACAAAAGACCTATCGACTTCATTAATGGGAAGATCCCACAAGATGAATATAGAAATATATATGATTTGATGTTGCAAAAGAAACAAAAAATCATAAACAAACTCAACGAAAATCGAACGAATCACGAAATTGAAACAGGCCAAAATTTTATTAAAGAAACCAGAGGAGGGAAAAATCACTCTAAGTATAGGAAAATTAACTCACATAAAATAGATAATGACCACATAGTAGATATAGAAAACCAAAACAAATACTTTCGTACTCATATTAAAAAGAAAAAGAAGTATCAAGATATAAATAATCCCACTATAACATCAAAGACCAAAAAGAAAAATAAAAATATCCCTTCAACTTCTCATTCTTCTGCTAATAACACCTAATCGCCTTTACAGAAATGTTACCCATACTTATATTCGCATTCTGGACCATAATAAGAGCTCAAACAATTTACATTGAAGACTTAAACAACAATAATGGCTACATACCAATTAAAATGGACGAAGTAAAGCTGGTCGACTATTACTACAAGGTACACCACATCGTCAACACATCAGAATATGAACAAACACTCAAAATTATTCGGAAAAACATCAACACTCTTTCAATATCTACAGCGGAATCAAAAACCATATTAGAAACTGTTAACAGAAACCTTGCACTAATAGAAACAAAGATAAATAACTTAACTCCCCATAAACGACAGAAACGTGGACTAATAAACTTCTTAGGTAAAGGACTGAAATACGTCACCGGAACTATGGACAATGACGATAGGACAAATATTGAAAGTATAATCAAAACAATGAAGGAAAAAGAAGAAAACTTAATTAACAGTATAAATAAAAACACATTCACAAATAATATTTTATCCTCCCAAATTAAAAATATAACCAATCACATAAATACGCAACAACTTATAATAGCGAATTATCTAAATAAATTCAAAGATATAAGTCAAAATGGCATAGCAACACTTAGAGACGAAATTAACTTCATTCAACAAATATACCAAATCGATAACGACATTTCCTTACTGAGAAACAACATAACAGACATTGAACATACCATACTCTCTAGTAAAATAGGTTTAGTTACTAAGGACATTTTAACTAAGACAGAACTCGACCTTATAGACGAATTTGAGGCATATTTAAACATAAAAACTTCTGTTTCATTGCACGATAAAATTATTGTAATAACTTTGGCAATACCAAAATATTCTCAGGATAGCTTGACAAAAATCATTCTTGAACCAATCCCAACTATCCAAAATAGGTCGTTGTTATTAAACTTTAACACCATCTTAGTAAGTCCTAGCCATAAGATATACAACGTAAATATTAAAGACAACCTTAGAGATAACTTAGAAGAAATAAATGACAAATGTATAAAAAGCATTATACAACCCGGAAAAAGCTCATGTCAGACAAAACTATCAGAACAACAAGAAATCAAACAAATTATACCCGGAGTCGTAGTTTTCAAACATTTTTATGGAAAAATAGAACATAATTGTAATACAGAAAATATGAAAATTAAAGGAACCTTCCTTGTAAAATTCCAAGATTGTCAAATGAAAGTTATGAACAAAACATTTTCTAACCATTATCTTAAAATACATGATAAAATAATTTTGCCAAAATTTATCAAAGCTATTAAAGAAAATAATAATATGACTGACATAAAAATTGAAGAATTGTATCTGAAACAAATCAGTAATGAAAATAACATTGATACAATTTTAGTTAAAACAGATAATACCAATATTATAAGCATAAGTACAGATATCATGATAATTATTATTATAGTAACATTGTTAGTAACTTTGTATGTGCACATGAATCGACAACGCCATAAGCTCATTATTTCGTCGGAGCCTCAATCAAACGGTGGGGGTGTTACAGTACGGTCCATTGACCCTCCATTATTTGAACTTCATTAAACCCAATAAAACTCCTCATATTGCATTCGTAAGCGTTTCCGCCATGCGCGTTTTTTCTGTTACATACATTTAGCTAGTTCAAGCATCATATTGCACTTCAAGCATTTCCGCCACGCGCATTTTTTCTCTATGCAAAATAGATCGTGAATGCACAGGTGTCATATGTGCACCTATTGATTTTGCTGTTGCAACAATTAGCATGAACTAATTATTGCAACAGATCATCATTTTATTTCGCATAAATATCGGCGGATTACATTCTATCGGTTGGATTGTTCTATTCGCGGTTATCAAGCACGGGCCAAGCCATAATCCCGGGAACCCAGAGTGAGGCTGCTTTTGGGGTGCTTATCGTTTCATGTGCGCGAATTGAAATTGTAAAAGTCAGTAAAGAAATAAAGCGCGTTTTAAATTAAATTCGAAAAGTCGTGTTTTATTTTTTTTTTATATTCAAAGTCCGCGGGAAATAAAATTTTTAGCCAATGGTTTAGATATGTTTTCTTAAGTTATACGTAACTTGTAACGTATAGATCCAAAATTTATCGTTCGCAGGATCGTTTATTACAGGATCGCCATGAAATGGGGCACTAAGCGCAGTTTGTGCCTCTGTGTTTGGTACGTGACAACCGTCAATAAAGACTACCAAAACGCTTGGCAATATTCAGAAATAATTTTAGATTTGATTTAAAAATTGTCCTCTCAGAATAATCTCAGCTTCAGCGTAGCGAATTCAACCGCCCCTACTAGCGTCAGCTAAGATATATTCGAGACAAAGTAAAATAAACGACGATGTTTATTTGAAATGTCTTTTTGGTTGCCGACCAGTTTGGCTTACCAAGAAAGACTAACTTTATTGTCTAATGTCTGATCTTAAATAGTAACATTTTCGTTCAATTGCTAAGTGATAAATATATGTACTAAAATGTATGGATTTGGTTTTTGGTGTTATTTTTAACGTTAAGTGTACTTGTTTGGGTCTTCGCTAAGTCAAATCTAATTTTAGAGCTCACCACTTTCTTAAAATGGCGCTAAAATCACAAAGTGAATATTTTTAATATGTAATGACATAGTATTCACAACAGTTGAAACGATATTCAAATCTCTTTAAGCACGAGTTAGGGTGTTTGAAAAATTTGCAAGTTCACTTAGAGTTAACAGATTTGAATCCGAAACCGGTATTTCACAGGCTGAGAGTCGTACCCTTTTGTTTCAAGGAAGGAGTAGAGAAAGAATTAGAAAATATGGAGAGTTTAGGTGTCATCTCACCAATGCAATCTTCGAAATGGGGTACTCCGATTGTACCTATTCCGAAATCAAATGCGTCCATAAGAATTTGCGGGGATTATAAATTAACCATCAATAGGTATTTAGCAGACAATAGATATCCGATTCCGAGAATAGAAGAAATTTTCACTAAATTACAAAACGGTGAGCATTTCAGTAAGTTGGATCTTTCGAAAGCATATAATCAACTCGAGTTAGATGAAGTGTCAGCCGAATTGTGTGCCCTAAGCACGCACAAAGGTGTTTTTCGTATGAACCGTATGCCATTTGGCATTAAACCAGCGTCAGGTATATTTCAGGAAGCAATTGAAAAAGTTTTGCAGGGAATACCATTCGTAGTTGTATTTATTGATGACATTGTTGTCTCAGGTAGAAACGAAAAGGAGCATTTGCAAAACTTAGAACTGGTTCTAAAAAGATTAACTGAAGCAGGTCTCAGGCTTGAGCAACAGAAGTGCACATTTTTCCAGAATAGTGTACAATATTTGGGATATCAAATTAGCAAAGAAGGCTTAGCTAAATTGAATGACAATGTAGAAGCTATAGTGAAAGCTCCCGTCCCGGAAAATATCACACAATTAAGATCGTTTATAGGTTTAGTCAATTATTATAGGAAATTTATCAGAAATTTCTCTACGATTATGGCTCCTCTATATGAATTATTGAAGAAAAACAATACACTTGTATGGAATCCAGGGTGTCAAGCTGCTTTTGTTCAAATCAAAGAAGTCACTTCAGATGTAGTGCTTGCACATTATAACCCGAAGCTGCCTGTTATTGTAACGTGTGATGCCTCTCAAAAGGGCATTGGTGCCATATTAGCACATAAAATGGGAGGTATTGAAAGGCCCATTGCGTTCGCTTCGAGAAAATTAAGTGATGCCGAACAGAATTACAGCATGATAGAAAAGGAAGCTTTATCCATTATTTTTGCTTGCAAAAAGTTTTACCAATACTTAATTGGAGTAAATTTTGTTTTGCGTACAGACCATAAGCCGCTTGTTACATTGTTCGGGGACAAGAAAGGCATTCCTCAAATGGCCGCTGCAAGAATTCAAAGGTGGGCGTTATTTTTGTCAGGTTTCAATTATAATATCGAATACGTCAAAGGGGAAAGCAATCGCGAAGATATTTTATCTAGGTTACCAACGTTATCCTCACGTAAACAAACTCCAAAAGATCGCGGAGTAACTTACGTGAATTACATTCAAACTGAAACGGGGTTTAATGT
This sequence comes from Nemotelus pantherinus, assembly GCA_963978885.1. Classification (NCBI taxonomy): domain Eukaryota; kingdom Metazoa; phylum Arthropoda; class Insecta; order Diptera; family Stratiomyidae; genus Nemotelus; species Nemotelus pantherinus. The sequence goes on along the minus strand of OZ022265.1, from coordinate 69,428,012 downwards.
AGATTTTGAAACGATAAAGAGGGAAACGGATAGGGATAGGATTTTAGCAAAGCTAAGAGAACATATTTCATTAGGTATTGTACACAGTTTGAAGGGAGATTCAGAGTTTATCGATTATAAGTGCAAGATGGATGAACTGTATACAGAAAATGGTATTATAATGTGGGGCTATCGCATAGTAGTGCCTACGAAATTGCGAAGTTTGGTACTTAATATGCTTCACGAAACACACATGGGAATAGTAAAATCAAAATCCATGGCAAGGTCATACGTTTGGTGGCCAGGGTTAGATAAGGAAATTGAAGAGTTAGTGAAGAGTTGTAAGTTCTGCAATATGTTGCGTCCCGATCCAGAAAAGGTGGAATTGCATCCTTGGATTAGAAGCAGCACAGTTTGGGAGCGGATTCACGTGGACTACATTGGTCCATTTGAAGGCTTTTACTTTCTAGTAGTAGTAGACTCTTACTCCAAGTGGCCAGAAGTATTTAAAACAAAAGATATTACCTCCGGCTTCACCACAGATAAATTAAGAGAAATCTTTTCGAGGTTTGGCATACCGAAATTAATCGTCACTGATAATGGTCGGCAATTTACTTCTCATCAGTTTGGTTTGTTTGCCAAACGCAACGGAATAAAGCACAAGTTAACATCACCCGGTTATCCCGCAACCAATGGAGCCGCAGAAAATTTTGTTAAAACGATGAAGATGGCACTAAAAAGTGCATTGAGGGAAAGTAGAGAAAAACATCTAAATTTGACCATTAACCAAATGGTGAATAGATTCTTGTTCGATTATCGTTCTACAGCACACACCGTTACAAACGTGAGCCCGGCTAAATTGATGTTTCAAAGAGAGTTAAGAACTCGTTTTCATAGACTCAAACCTCACAGTCTTCAAGAAACAGTCCAAGATAGGCATAGCGTACAGTGCGAAAATTACAGGGGAAAGAGAAAAGTCGATTTCAAAGAAGGAGAAAAGGTCTGGTTAAGAGATTACAAAGAAAATAATTCAGTTTGGGATAGTGGTAAAATCGTGAAAGTTTTAGGCCCACGAAATTACACCTGCGAAAGATCTAATGGTGGGGTGATAAAACGTCATGCAAACCAATTGAGAAAGAGAACTTATGTCCAATCCAGAGGTATAATAGATACAAATAGTATTCAGACTGATAATAATCAACCAAATAAACTAGGTTTAGAGCAGGAACCATTTAGGAATACACTCGATGAAAGACAGCATCGAAGCAGGGAATTGTGTGAAAGTGTCAATTTAGAATGCGGAACTAATGGTCCAATGCAAATGCCTCAATCCAAATCACCACAGTTAGTGAGAAGGTCTGAAAGAATAAAAGCTCAAGTAATTAACCAATAAGAATTGTTATATATATTGCACGGATAAGTTTGAATTCATTAAGTAACGAGATTAGAAACTATGTATGTATGAATTTGATTGATGAAGTAACGATTAGTAAAATACTTAAGAAGAGGGATATGTAATGTTTGATTCTCTTATTGTGCACAGAATACAATATAACTATTGTAATACACAGAGAATCCAGAATTTAATTGTAGTAGTAGTAGTAGTTATAGTAGTAGTCGTAGCTAGTAAGATGATTTTGAAATAAAGACTTCAATCTACACAAAACCGTCTTTCTATTCGGATATCCAACTAGACTGGTACACCACACTTACATTTTGAATTATTTCCATTCTATTCCCGTATAATTCATACAAGCTTTCTTTCTTAGCGGTCATTGATAATAGCCCAGTCATTTTAGCATAAAAGCTCGGAATGAGAGATAATAAGCTGAATTTTTGTATATACCTTCACTTTGGGGTCCTCAACGTTGCCACAAAAGTCTCATAAAATCTCGTGTCTGCGTCGAAAGTTATTCAAGGTCAAAGGTAAGAAAAAACAGTTTTTTTGCGATTATCTTGGTTTTTATTGCTCCAATGATGTTAACACTTCGGATCGAAATTGTAGAACATAAAATTTGCGACACATTTTATTCGAAGCATTTTTTCCTGCGCTCAACCGTTTTTCCGATGGAGAGCGATAAGCGCGCAGCACTCAGCCATATGTACTGTAATGCAAGGTCAACCGAGAAACCTTCAGTTTTGAGTTATTTATCAGTAAATACATTGTACATATATACATACATTTTACATATATTTAATTTATTTTAATATATACATATAAATTACATATTTTTAATCTACCATTCTTTAAAAATTTAAATAACAAAAGTATTACTTTTCTTCTTCTTCATCGTCATCTTCTGGACGTTCGGGAATTTCTGTATCATTGTCATCATCTTCGTTGCCTTGAATTGGTGTTTCCAGACCTTTCTGAATTTCATGGTCAAGAGCACTCTCTTGCTCACAGTCACTTTGTAATGAAACAGCTTTGAGGCAAGCTTGCCCATTACAGTGGCCACAAGCTAAAGTGCATTGCAGCCCCGATTTTCTACATCGGCACCGTGCACCACATCCATTCTTACAATCACATAATAGAGTATTCAGTAGTTCATCGGAAGCTGGTGGTAATATTGTTGGCATTGGCTCCAGGAACTCATTTTGGAGCACCCAACCCCATTCTTGGGGTTTTAAATCATGCCCTAACCATTTTTGAACTTGATAATATACACGGCTTATATGCTGATGGGCCGCTGCACTTGTCGGCGGAAGATTAGATAATTGGACAGGTTTATTAAGTTTTGTTGATTTAATGAACTGAGTATATCGAAGATGACCGATATTATCCTCAGATTTTGGAGCATTGTATATCGCTAGTAAGAACCGAATGCCATTATCGTATAATTGTTGGACATGGCAGTTTTCTTCTAGAAAAACTTGAGCTAGTTCGTCGAAATTGGCAAGTTGTTCTAGTGCTTTTATGAACGTTTTTTTTCCCTTTTTTAAACAAATAAAAGATGTTTTTTAGAAATGGGATATTTGTCAAAACTTGTTGAAGAATATATTTGTGTTTTGACATTGCCTTTGCCAACTTTTTTGATGTAATTGGGTGCGTCCAATTAAAATAACTAGTAAATCTAGGTCTTCTCCGATAATGATGGCAGTCCTTTCAGGTTTGGATTCTTCGATTACTGTTTCTATAATTAGAACGTCAGCATCATCTTTTGCTTGCTTTGTTGTGATATTTACACTATCAAACTTTTCAATGAGCATACCAATAAGTTTCTTCTTATTACATCGATTTGACAAAAATTTTCTTGGCTAATTGGCACAATCATTGCTTTGTCCAAACAAACTTCATAACATTTCGAAAAAGCAGCATTTCTTCTATGTTGTTCCATTGCTTTTATGTTTTTAGTGTAGTCTGAGTATCCGTCAAACACAACAACAGTTTTTGATGCATAATGTGTTTCTAAATACTTAACGTATTTATCTAAAACAACAGAAAAAGCATTGTCTTTACTCCAAACGACGCGATGCAGAAGAAATCCACCATCGATGATATAAAAAGGTCGTAAAAACCGTCTTCCCAGTTATAATTATGATAAGTATTTAAATATATAAAAAATATAAATACATAATTAAATTAGATAAAATACATAATTATTTTACTACTTAAAATCTACTTTCAATAAACTTACATATACAAATAGTATTTCATTTAATTAGATTTTAATCACACAAAGAAGGTAAATATAAATAAATGAAGATATTAAAAATAGGTAAAATGCTATTAAATACAATGTATTTACTGATAAATAATACAAATAATTCAAAACTGAAGGTAGTATTCACAGATATTCACGGTTGACCTTGCATTACAGTACATATAGCTGAGTGCTGCGCGCTTACCGCCCTCTATCGGAAAAACGGTTGAGCGCAGGAAAAAATGCTTCAAATAAAATGTGTCGCAAATTTTATGCTCCACAATTTCGATCCTAAGTGTTAACATCATTGGAGCAATAGAAACCAAGATAACCGCAAAAAACTGGTTTTTGACACCTTTGACCTTGAATAACTTTCGACGCAGACACGAGATTTTATGAGACTTTTGAGGCAACGTTGACGACCCCAAGGTGAAGGTATATACAAAAATTCAGCTTATTATCTCCCATTCCGAGGTTGACCCCTTTTTTATGCTAAAATGACTGGGCCATAATTCATGAGTAGTTCATACCTACCATTCAAATTATATGCATGTGGAAGAAGCTCATACGTATTCACAGACAAGAAGTTTATTTGATAATGCATTATGCATTAGCAAATAACAAAGAATAAATCAACAAAAATATAATGTATTAGTAAATTATATGTTTTATGAACAGTACGTGTACAAACAAAAACAAAATCATCGCATGTTTTGAACCTTTCAGTCCCTGGCCCCTGCCAGATTTTAGGCCACGGCCCGCCTATGATGTCAATGCGATCGGGACGATCGAAGAATGGATCTGCGAGTTGAAGTTCCTCCAGTTGTTTCCATTCAGAAGTTGTGATGGTTCGAGCGGGTATCAACGTGGATATTTTATCCATAATTAATGCCTCAAAATTTAGTGTAGCTCCCTTTTGAAGGCACATGCTAAGGATGATCATACGTCAGTTTACGTCAGTTTTGTTCGATTTTCCAATTCCAACAACACTTATTCTTGTTGATGTTCTTTTTAACCCAATTTGTTGAACTGCCGACTCTGTGATTAGGGATGTTTGCGAACCTTGATCCAAAAGCGCTCGTAAGGTAACTAATCCAGATGGTGTATTTAAGATAATGCGAGCTGTTGCTAACAGCACTTCCCGTCTTGTTGTGGTTTTGACGGAATTCACGCTCGCGGGTTCAATTTCTGAAGTCGATGAAAGTGGGTTCGAAATGTTTGAAGCATTTTTATGCAATAATGTGTGATGAGCCTTCTGTCATTTCATGCATCTAAATTTGCTGGGGCAATTAGCTATCAAATGACCCTTTTCCAAACAGTTTAAACATGGCCATTTCTTTTTATGATTTCAAATTTATTCGCGTGTAGTAACTGTTTAAATTGAGGGCAATGCACCAAGCGATGAGATTCACGACAATGAATACAAATGGATGAGGATTGGGTCTGAATTGAATGAGTGTAGCGACTACTAGGCGTGCGACTATGAACATGTTGACGAGCTTGCTTGGAACGATCGGTTCCTGTAGCCTCTAAGGCTCGAAATCGTTGATGCAGAAATAATCTAAGTTCCGCAAATGACGAAAAATTTGTGTTCCCTGTTTGAGTTTGCTCTCACAACTGTCTAGTTTCGTGAGGAAGCCGTTGCGTGGTCATGTATACTAAAATAAATTGCCACAAATCACCCACTTGCAAATTCTCGATTGATTGGACACACTCAACTGTTCTATCTAATAGATTTTTCAACGAGGAAGCTGACTCAGACGCATTATTCAGGTCAAATAACCTTTTAAATAGGGCATTCAGTAATACACGCAAATTGTTGTTTCGCTCGTTCAAAAGTTTCCACGCTGAGTCGTAATTCGCACTAGTTAATGCAAAGTGACGAATTAAGTTTTCAGCCTCCCCTGTCGACTGCATTTCAAATAATGTAATTTCTCTACATTCGATAAGGCGGATCGTTCATGAATGAGTGACACGAATAGATCTCTAAATGACACCCATTCTTCATAGTTTCCCGAGAATTTAGGTAAATTTATACGCGGGAGTTTCAATTCTAACTCATTCGATTTTTTATCACCTTGAGAGGCTGCAATTTGTCTATCTTCTACGCCCTCTAACCCTTACAATGAATCTTCGAACTCTGATTTAAAATTTAAATGCAGTATTTCAAACTACTCATAATCATCAAAAAAATACTGAGAATCTATAATTGTTTCATTAACGCATTCCAGAATTTTTTCATGCGTTGCAAGAAATCGATCATAATGAGAAGATACTTTATCGATTAAGGTTCGATAGTACGTCGCAGTTTTCCTGGACTTAGAATCTTTGCGATAATTTGTTTGCATTTTTACTAGCTGGTCGAACGCTATTTTTTGCCGCAACATTAAATTTTGCACATCAGCCATATTGACTTTCAAACAATCAAGGCACAAAATTTCCCAAAGCAATTTTATAACACCACCCCTTTCACTCGTGTTGAGGCGTCTGATTTGCATGACATCGAAGGCATTGGCGAAGTTGCCACCAGGCAGAGGCTTGTCTGGACAATTGACCACTTCATGCCCTCCAAGTCTCCTGGTCCGGATGGAATTCTGTCAGTCATGCTTCAAATGACAGGCATGCTTACCGTTTCCTGGCTAACACAAATTAATAAAGGTGGCCTAGTGCTAAGCCATGTACCTGGAGCCTGGAGGACCACTAAGGTTGTATTTATGCCCAAGGCAGGTAAAGTCAACCATGTGTATCCGAAGGACTACAGACCAATTAGCCTGACTTCCTTCCTCCTTAAAGTTTTCGAAAGATTACTTGATCTACATATAAAACAAAAACTTGGTACTCAAACTCTATCGAGAGCCCAAAATGCGTACATGAAAGGGAAATCTGTCGAAACGGCTCTCCATAGGGTAGTCCTCAAAATTGAAAGGGCACACCATTACAACGAATACGGGGAGCCTTTCTAGATATTAACGGCGCCTTCAATAATGTGCACTCAAAAGCTATTATGGAGAGCGTCCACGCACACAACACTCACCCCGCTATTTGTAGCTTCATAGGCAACATGCTTAAGCACAGGCAGGCTCATATCAGCGGAGTGGTCGGGTGCGCAAATCACAAGAAAGGTTCACAGAGGCACTCCACAGGGAGGGGTTCTATCCCCTCTCTTGTGGAACCTTATAACAAACTCAATTCAGGCGGCGATAAAAGCACTGATGTCTCACACATACAAATTGAAGTGTGTATTCGATTGCATTCAGGCCCTGAACAGACTGGGTAACAGCAGAAGAGTCAGAATCTTCTGGGTTTCCGGTCATAAGGGCATTGATGGAAATGAGAAGGCGGATGCGTTAGCTAAATATGGGGCTAGTCTTCCCCTTTTGGGAGCGGTTGACATCCTTGCTCCTATCCAAACGATTAAGTACTCAATCGACACTTAAATGATGCAGGGTGCGACGCGCAGATGGGATGCAACTCAGACCTGCAGGGTAACCAAAATCATGTGGGGGTCATACAATCTCGCATCGACCAAGTACCTTCTCGAGTTAACGCGGACTGACTGCAAACGACTCGGTGGTATCATTACTGGTTATTGTCTTGTAGCAGCACATGCTATGAAAATGGGACTCCTAACGAACGACACCTGTAGAAGGTGCCAAGAGACGGGAGTCTCAGAAACTATCCAGCATCTCCTGTGTCACCGCCCGGCACTGGGAAGAACCAGACTGCGATACTTCGGTGAGCCCTGGCTGCTGGATCTCTCGCACGTGGCAGAGCAAAAGCTGCAGGACATCCTTCAGCTCGTGAAAAAGTCCGGGGCCTTTGGCGGCCACTTGAACTGAATTATTTTCTCGAAGTTCATTTATCTGGTATCACTACGGACCAGTAGGTCTATGTGTGGCCTACAACCTAACCTAACCTAACTTACTAAATAAGTTAAATACCAAATATATTCAGGATATAATGAGAAAAAGGTATCCAGAACTCAATTCTGTCAGAAACGAGGGACTAGTGGTTAACCAATTTAAAGCTTTCATTCCCGAATATAAAGCCTATCTACTTGAAATCCGAAATTGCATTACATTAGAACAAGCATTCAATGTAATTGTTTAGACTTAGTATGAATTTCAAATCATTGCATATATGCATAGTTCTTTCTTTGCTAAAACTATTTTGTTCTGCATGTGCACATCGTGATATGCTATGCATGTGCGGTGCAAACAACTTGATGACATGTGATCTAATTACACATCATAAACGTTGTCGCGCAATTTGTTTTCAATGCAATGCATATCAAATCTCGAGCAAATAATTTTGCTATGGCTACTACGTATGATCAAATGTAAATTCTTAATCCAGTTGCATGAGAAAACATTTTCATTGTTAGAACAAGCTTGATAAATTTACGTCTCAGTCGCTCTTGGTCAATACAGCAAACAAGTCGAGTGAGTCATTTTGAATTGTGATTTTCAGACAAGTGAAGTTGTTGGTTTAAGTGCATTTTGTGGCTGTCGTTTGCTACGATTTAAGTTGTTAGTTCAAGTGCCAGCAACTTACACTTGTTTAGCGTCATTGACTGAAGCGTAATTCACCCTTTGTTGGACCGCTCGTGCGTACCGTTAATTGGGATTGCTAGCTCAAGTGCTAGCAATTCAGAGCATCGATAACATTATTAGTTCAAGTGCTGATAATTTTTGCGTACCCGGCTAACGCCTTTTAGTACCAGCACAAGTACTGCTCAGAAGCGCCTGAGTTAACATTGGTGACCCCAATGTGATCCTTGAGAAAAAATAATCAAGGATGTCAACATTCGAAGAACTCGCCGCAGCACAGCGAGCCACTGGAGATACCATCCAGCAAATAATTTATAACTTCAAGGACTCCGTGGCCCAACATAACCAGCGGCACTTTGAGCAACCCATTCAGCGTCATGAAGAATTCGCAGAAGAATTTAGAGCGACAAACCAAAAAATCTTGGAATTAACGGAGCTACCACGCAATCATGATTATTTCGCGCTAGACTATTTTGTTCGCATCATGTTTTTTGTTACCACCTACGTTAAAAAATTTAAATCTATGCTCGTTGAATTGGATGTGAAGCAAACAGGGGATCTTAACCCATCGCCTAGTTTCCAAATTCACGTCTCATATGAACTGACTGACCCTCCAAAACTCAATGACGTCACAATAAACTGTGACCTGTCCAAAACCTTCCATCGTCTACTGAGTAAACAAGAAGCCATGCTTTTGTCATCGGACCGTCAATTGGCAAATGTCTCGGACGAGGGTACAGACCATCCCATAAAATTTTATAACTTGAAAATCAGTTTGATAAACCAGCTTTGGCAGCAGGTTCAGGACGTCTATTATAAACTTTGGGATCTGGAAGAAGAGCCTACAGCAATGGGATACAAATTAGACCATTACATAGAAATAGAGCTAAGGGTTCAGCAGCAGCTGATCGACCTGTCCATATAGGCGAGAACCACCACAACACCTACATACATAGAAAATTTTAATTTGAATCTGCCACAAGTATCCGTCCCACGGTTTGGTGGTGATTACTTAAAATGACCCCAGTTCTTTGACTTGTTTTCGCAATCGATCCACAGCAAACCACTCCCAAAAATTCAAAAAATGTACCATCTGTCTCGACCATTAAAACATTGCATGATGTCACCAAGGAAACCATTCTGGCTCTACTAAATCTAGGGATTTCCGTGAATGAATGGGATCCACTTCTCCTCTACATTCTGGTCAAAAAATTGGATAGACAAAGTCACATGCTTTACGAGCAATATTTGATCAATCCACGATAACAGGATTTCTACAATTATTGGAAGGTCGTTTCCAATCACTTGAGGCAAGGAAAACAAGAAATCAAATGCCAAAATTTGGTATATTGCCACTAACGAGAAACCAAACGGTTTGCGTAAAATGTGTCACTCTGGAAAACATGCGATATACGCATGCAAACAGTTTTTGCAGTTGAGCCCTACTGCCAGACTGCAGTCTGCACAAAAGATTAACCTGTGCATTGATTGTTTACGTTCAGAGCACAAGGCCCAGAAATGCACATTTCGCAATTGCTGCAAGTGTAACAAAAAACACAACACATTGTTACACTTTGATACTAATACCAAGGATCAATCGGCCAAAAAATTAATCGGGCCATCCCCAAAAACAAATTCAAACATGGGCAACCACCAAGTCATCAGTATAGAACAACAGTCAGTGACACTAGCCACCTCTAACCTAGAAGAAAAATCAGCTCACATTCTGCTAAGCACAGCCAGGGTAAAAATTGCCGCCGTCAACGGACAAACATTAGAATGTAAAGCTCTGCTCGATTCAGGGTCTAAGGTGAATCTAATCACCGAGAGAACGACAATACGGCTAGGGATAACTTTAAGGTCTTGATCAACGAGCTTTAAGGGAATTGGTGATAGATCCATAACCTCTCAATACGTAGTCAGCGTTAGCTTACAATTGAGACCTAACCGCTTTTGAATTGGAAGCATTAGTATTACCCCACATCGTAGCAGACCAACCAAGCGTGCAAGTGGCCAATACCAAAAAACATAGTGCTTGCCGATCCACTGTTCAACACCTCCGACAAAATTGATATGTTAATCGGAGGAAAGTTTTACCACCAACTACTGTATTGATCAAAATCTTCCAACTCTTCAAAATACAGTCCTAGGATGGATTGTAAGTGGAAGAGTTGGTAATCAACGAATAAGGTCGTGTGGCAGTATCGAGCATGATGACGAAGCGCTAGCCAGTCAAATGGTTGAACGATTCTGGAAACTTGACGACTTAATTACATCCGAGCCAACATTCACTCAAGCAGAAATCCAATGTGAACGTCACTTTGCACCAAACACAAAAAGATCATCAAATGGACGTTTCCTTGTAAGATTACCATTTTTAGGCAATCGTTGTCAGCTTGGAGAGTCGAAACAACTAGCCACCAACAGATTTCTTGCACTAGAAAGAAAATTAACAAAAAAACAACGATTTAAGAGGGCAGTATGTAAAACTTATGGACGAATACGAAGCATTGGGGCAGATGACAGAAGTTGACCTAGAAACGATTATATCTACAATGGACCTCATTCTGCATCATGCCGTGCCCCGACCAAGTAGCTCAACGACAAAGCTTAGAGTAGTATTCGACGCATCTGCTAAGACTTCAACAGGAGTTTCACTTAACAATACTCTATTTAATGGACCAACTGTCCAAAACGAGCTCTTTTCCATATTACTCCGTTTTCCATGACCACGTTTCGTATTCACCACCGATATAGAAAAAATGTATCAGCAGGTATTCATGCATCCAGACGGCAGAAAATTTCAGTTGATTGTTTGGCGCAAGGATCCGAAAGAATCATTGAAATTCTATCGGCTAAACACAGTTATCTATGGTACCAGAGCTGCTCCTTACCTAGCCACTAAATGCCTTCAGCAGCTAGGAACGGAATACATGTCGAACCTGCCGCTTGGAGCGCAGGCACTTAACAATGATTTTTATGTTGCTGAAGGCGTAACTGGAAACAATAACCTAAACACTGCTATTGAAATGCAACGACAATTGATCACAATTTAAACCAGTGCTGGATTTCGAGTTCAAAAATGGTGCGAAAATCATCCTCGACTGCTACAAGGTTTACCGAATGAATATAAACAAGTAAGCCTTGACTTTAGTACATTGTCACATAAAGAAGTAAAGACGTTAGGCCTAACATGGGTTCCCGAAACCGACAATTTTTGCATCAAAACTATGTTACCTGATGATAAGACAAAAATAACAAAAAGAACAGTGATTTCTGAACTGGCAAAAATGTCTGATCCTCTTGAAATGCTAGCACCTGTTGTTGTCACTGCCAAAATACTTGTTCAACATCTATGGAAATTGAAACTAACATCGGATGAATCACTACCTCTTGAATTACACACATAATGGCAAACATTTCAAACCAGCTTACAAAATATTAGCGACATGCACATTCCCCGTCACATACATCAGCAAAAAATCGCCAAGAACGTTCAAATTCACGTTTTTTCTGATGCCTTTGAAAAGTCTTATGGATCCGCAGTGTACTTAGAATCATCTTTCGGTGATAAATCAATCGCCGTCCGATTGTTATGTGCAAAATCAAGAGTAACGCCGCTGAAAAAACCAACACTTCCACGCCTAGAGCTTTGCGCAGCAGTTCTTGATGCACAGCTCGTTGCACGAGTAAGAGTGACTTGCATTATTGCGATATACCTACATTCATGTGGACTGACTCTCAAATTGTTCTCAATAAGATAAACTCTTCATCAACTTCCTACAAAACATTCGTTTCAACTTTGCAGCCCCAATAGAGACATGTGGGCTCAAGGGAAAACCCCGCTAACAAACTATCGAGGGCAGCCTCATCAAGCCAATTGACGGCTTCTCTACTTTGGCTTTGTGGGCCAAGGTTCCTACATGGCAACGAATCAATTTGCCCACCAGCTTTCAACAAGGATTTGAAGTCATCGTCCATAAAGAATGAAGAAATCAAAAAATCCTCCGTTGCGCTAACAGTCACAACTGACGAAAATCCTGGAGACGTTCTTTAGAAAATTAATCATCGGAACTCTTTTTGAACAATGGTGAGATTTACTCGATGTAAACTCAGAAGGTATCACCAATCTCCACAACTATCACCAACAACAACAGAACTAGAAGAGACTCTTGCCATTGTTTGAATTCAACATAAGATAGAATACGATTAGCATAAAACAATTCCCACACTTGCATATACCAGGCAAGCAAAATTTGATAGTTGCACGCTTGGGTGTATGCAAGTAAAGTTTTGTCTACAATTGCCAGACAAAATGTTGTAAAGAATTTGTGACTCCAATTTCGGTCTCACGGTGTGAAGGCAATGATCATGTTACACTGGACCGAGATTGCAGTCAAGAAATTCTAGATCAAAAATTCGCTGTGTATGTACAACGTAATGTTTCACGATGTATGGATATGTAGTTCACGTTGTGCATACATTGAATATGAAGTACAATTAAGTACTACATAAGTAAGATAATTGAAATAAAGTAGTTCAGTATTGTTCTAGCAAGCAATCCGTGCGTTTCTATTCAACAAACATAAGGTCTAGCACAGGTTTAAGAACTTGGGCTAGCGACAGAGATAATCACATAGCAACTATCGGGAACTCAATTTCATCGCTCATCGCCCCTAGCACAGGTCAGCACAGGTCTAGTACCTGGGTTAGCCAGTTAGAGCAAAAGAGCTCTAACTTAACATTTCATATAGCGCCACTGAGCTAAATCTGCCGAAGAGCAAGGGAGCTCAATTTTTTCGTTCATCGCACCTAGCACAGGTCTAGTACCTGGGCTAGCCAGTTAGAGCAAAAGAGCTCTAACTTAACATTGGTGACCCCGACGTGATTTGATCACGCAAATTAAGAGAACATGGCGGCAATCATCGATCGCTTATTCCAAAGGCAAACCCGGCAGGCAGCCGAAGTCGATAACATCATCTCGAACTACAAGAAAGATTCAGCCAGTCGAAAAACTAAGGCTGAATATTTCGAAGAAAGACTTCGACGGCTAGAAGCAGCCTGGGAACTATTCGAAGAAACAGACACAGAAATCCGTGCACTTAAAGATGTTTTGATAACACACGAATACTTCACCAGTGGCCTGTACGACATGACGCAAACTAATGTACAAAACTTTAGAACGCATTTCGAAGAACAAATTCAGGCATTGAAACAATCCAAAGCAACACTAGATTTTTGCGACGGTGACACAGCTGTACAACAGCCAAGTGCATCGAAGGTAGCAAATGAGAGCTTCGAACACGAGGCAACACTGAGTGAATCAGTGAAGGGAAAGAGTATTCCCGCACCGGAAGCTACCAAGTTTATAAGAAGACATAATGTTCTAACTGACTCTTTGCGTCGACTTCTCGCCCGTTTAGATCCAGAAGAATATCCGAGGCAGTTTTACCAGTTAAAGATCAAACTGATCAACCAATACTGGTCCCAATTAGAGGACTACAACCAAACCATCTGGGAGCTGAGCACGGACCCTGTGTCAGAGGGTTATGATTTAGACCAGCATATTCAGCTGGAAGAGCTTTCACAACAGTGGCTGATCCATTTATCAACCAAACTCGATGATTTAGATGTAGCATCGGCCCCAAGACTTGTACCAACAGTCTCCGCCACTGGGCTAAATCTGCCGAAGATAACACTACCCAAGTTCGACGGGGACTACATCAAGTGGCGGCAGTTTCATGACCTATTCATTCAAATGATCGATAGCCAAATGTTGTCTAACTGCCAAAAGTTATGGTATCTCAAGGCAAATTTAACGGGTGAGGCTGAAAGGCTTATTCGAAATTTTGCCCTTGCAGACGACAATTATAGCTCAGCCTGGAAGATGCTTAAGGACAGATACGAAAACCGAAGATTATTGACAGCAGCATTTATCAATAAACTACTGGCACAGCCGTCACATGCCACTGACAAGCCATCTGCGGCAGCCATCCGATCGCTACACGATACGACACAAGAGTGTATAATGGGATTGGAAAATATTGATGTCACTACCCTCAATTGGGACACACTACTGCTCCATGTTTTAATTAAAAAGCTTGACGCAACCAGCCATACGCTGTACGAGCAATCACTGGCCAATCCTCGTGAGCTACAGAGTTTGAAGAATTTTTTAACCTTCTTGGAAACTTGATTTCAAGCCTTGGAGGTATTAGGCAATAAGATAAAAGGCCTAGAAGAGCCGAGGAAAATTAACGCCATGAAATCTACCTCAGCCACGCTCAAGACGACAATATGCAATCAGAACCACCCTCTGTTCTACTGTCCGGAGTTTTTAAAGATGACACCCTCTAGCAGATTGAAAGTAGTCCAATCTAAAAGGCTATGTGTCAATTGCTTCCGTGACGGTCATAGGATTATCGAGTGTACTCTACGAGGGTGCAAACAATGTGCAAAAAAATATAATAGTTTGGTACATTTAGAACCCAAGCTGGGATCCAGGCCACCAAAGGAAAGACCACAACCTGAAGCTAAATCAGGTGCAGATAGCGATCAAAATGGGCAACCTTTATCGCTCAGCACCCTGGATTCCCCAAGAACCTAACTTACGTGCTTCTGAGCACGGCTGTAGTAAAACTGATTGGTAGCAATGGAATGACGATACAATGTCGAGCACTGTTAGATCCCGGTTCCCAGATAAATTTGATAACCGACCGAGTGGTTAAGAAGCTGGGTATATCGCCAACCTACCATTCGACGTGCATAGAGAAGGTAGGAGGCACTACTCAACGAACACAAGGGAGAGTAAACGTGCAGCTACAATCCAGGATTAACGCCTACTCAACGAGGATGGAGGCTTACGTACTCGAGAAAATTGTGTCACCCCAACCATCCCAGAAGATAGACACATCAAGGTGGCTCATACCCCAAAATGTGAACCTAGCTGACCCTACCTTCAACAAAACCGATCGCATTGACGTTCTATTGGGCGCAGAGCACTTCTACGACCTTTTGTCAGTTGGTCAAATTAAGTTAGGCGACGAGCTACCCACTCTACAAAATATACTTTTAGGGTGGATAATTGCCGGAAAGGTGGGAGGAAGTCACCTCGGTCTTGCTACTTGTGGAGTTCTCATTGAAGACATAAAGCTTAACGAAACAATTGAAAAATTTTGGAAGCTGGAAGATGTTTCTGAGAGCAAAGGCCAATTCACACAGGCAGAAAGATCATGTGGAACACATTTCTGCCAGACTACACAAAGAACCAAAGATGGTCGTTTTGTAGTGAGATTACCATTCTCCGACGATCCCGAAAAGCTGGGAGAGTCCAAAGACATTGCACAGCGTCTATTTGTAATCGAAAGAAGGCTAAGTAAAGATTCAGACTTGAAACAGCAGTATCAAGAATTCATGGCAGAATATCTCAAGCTCGGCCATATGGAAGAAGTGCCGCCACTATTATATCAGAAACCACACTACTTCCTGCCACATCACTGCATATTAAAGCCTGATAGCAGTACGACTAAACTCAGAGTAGTGTTTGACGCTTCCTGTAAAACGACATCCAACATCTCATTAAACGATATATTATATGCAGGACCGACTATACAAGATGATCTATTCGCTATTTTACTGCGTTTTCGGCTACCGCGGTTCGTCTTCACGGCCGACATACAGAAAATGTACAGGCAGATATTATTGCATCCGGAAGATCGAAAGTACCATTTGATTCTGTGGAGGAATGAACCAACTCAACCAGTGCGTTGCTACCAGCTGAATACGGTTACATATGGCACCACATCTGCCCCATATTTAGCAGTGAAATGCCTTCAAAGACTCGCCCAAGAAAAATCCTCACACTATCCTCTCGGTGCCAGTGTACTCCAACAAGACTTTTACATCGACGATGTTATGACTGGATCCGATAGTTTAGTAACAGCCCTTCATACGCAAGAACAATTGATGAAGATACTACAAGCGGCAGGAATCAAACTTCGCAAGTGGTGTGCCAACCATCCGCGGTTACTTCAAAATGTACCACCCGAAGACAAAGAAGTACAGCTAGATTTCCAAAATGACGCAGAGGATTTTATTCAAATATTAGGTCTAACTTGGTTACCTAAGCTGGATGATTGTCGCATAGGAATCAATTTTGGGTCAGACACCGGCAAGATCACGAAACGAACCGTATCTTCAGCTATCGCGAGAATGTTCGATCCTTTGAGAATCATGGGACCGGTCATTGTCACAGAAAAGTTATTCCTGCAAGATATATGGCGACTGGATTTGGATTGGGATGCTGCGCTGCCAGAAAGAATGCATACCCAGTGGTCCCATTTTCGAACCAGTCTAAATGCATTGAATCACCGCCAATTTCCGAGACATGTGCTTGCAAAGGAAATGCCTACACGCATACAGCTCCACGTTTTTTGCGATGCGTCAGAGCGAGCATACGGAGCTGCCATCTACGACCGATCCACTTCTAAGGATGGTAGACAAATTGTTCGATTATTATGTGCAAAATCCCGTTTAGCACCCATTAACAAAATCACTATAACACGCTTGGAATTGTGCGCCGCCAAGCTAGGATCCGAGCTTTCCCAAAAAGTCAAGGTTGCGTTGCGCCTAGAAGAAGTAGTAATTTTCTTTTGGAGCGATTCCGAAATTGTGATGCAACATATGGCTATACGGGCCACCCTTTTTGCATGGCTCTGAAGAAATATGGCCTCCGGCGTATAACAAAGCAACGCAATGTGACTTAGAGAAGAAGAAATCAGCACTAGTATTAATCGATCCACTGGAGAGTTCTCAACACTTTATTGATCGAATTAATCATGGCAACTCGTTTAAGAAACTGCAACGAGTCGTAGCCTATGTGCTTAAATTCGTTAGACACACTCAAGGAAAGAATGCAGCTAGTGCCAGGCTCTGTAGTCAAGAGTTAGAAGATGCGCTGCAGGTGATTGTTCAAAACATGCAAGGAGAGGCATTTAAAGATGATATAATCAGCTTGAAAAAGCGTACCGAAGTGAACAAAGCGAGTCCGCTATCCGGTCTAACACCATTTCTGGATGAGAAGGGACTATTGCGCGTTGGCGGAAGACTAGAAGCATCAAATTTGTCTTACGATGCAAAACACCCTATGCTTCTTTCATATAAGCATCCATTCACAAAAATGTTGATGACGGATATCCATAAGGATAATTTTCATGTTGGACCACAATCATTACTCGCTCTTACGAGGCAACGTTTCTGGGCAATCAAAGGGAAGACGCTTGCCCGCTCTATTGTCCAACGTTGTGTCAAGTGCGCAAGGACCAGACCTAAAATGTTTTCCCAAGTGATGGGAAACTTACCCGCAACAAGGGTACAACCGGCTCGCCCGTTTGTGAATTCAGGCGTTGATTTCTGCGGTCCGATCTGGATCCACTATCGAGGAAGAGGCAGTCGGCCGCAAAAAAGCTACATTGCAGTGTTCTGTTGTTTTGCAACGGAGGCCGTGCATCTGGAGGTGGTAAGCGATTTGACGACTGAGGCTTTCATTGGTGCACTTAAGCGCTTCATTGGAAGGCGAGGCCACTATCAGAATTTATACTGCGATAATGCCACCAACTTCGTGGGAGCTCGAAATCAGCTGGCTGAACTGACGAACAGCATCTACTCTGACAAAGCTAAAATCGAAATTTTCAATGTCTGCACCACACAAAAAATTGAATTTCACTTCATCCCTCCACGGGCCCCTCACTTTGGAGGACTGTGGGAGGCAGCAGTTAAGTCAGCCAAACACTTACTTGCAGGAAGTGCAGCAGCAGCCACGTTAACGCACGAAGAACTGCAAACCTATCTTGTCGAAGTTGAAGCTATAATGAATTCAAGGCCTTTAACGCCGATGTCAACAGACCCGAATGACCTGACTGCCTTGACCCCAGGTCATTTCTTGGTCGGGGAACCACTTACAACTTCAGTTGACATAAATGCAGAACCATTAAAAACCGGGCTCTTCGCACGGTGGAAAGCCGTAAGCAAGATGAAGCACGATTTTTGGCGCCGATGGTCCCATGAATATCTTAACGAGCTGCAGCATCGTTTGAAATGGAAACAAAGAAGCCAAAATGTATTGCCTGGGACGATCGTAATTATCAAGGAGGATAATACTCCAGTAATGAGGTGGCCCTTAGGCAGAATCATCAAAACGTATGCTGGAGAAGACGGTTTTGTACGAGTCGCTGATGTGAAAACTGCGTCAGGTGTCTTGCGGAGACCAATACATAGCCTTTCGCCCTTACCGACAGAGGAAGAGACGAGTGAATCCGGGGACAACGAATTCAACTACACTGGCTCATCACAAGATCGAGGGCACCCCATAATGACGAATTCACCTGGTGGACCATCTGAGGCCAGCAGATCTTCGAACTGGCAGGACGGTGAAACTCCTAAGAAAAAAGCACGAATATATCGTGGATCATCCTTGATGTCCATTTTATTGACATGTTTGCTAGTTCCCTTCGCAAACAGTGAGCCGGTGAAAATTACGCAGCTAGAACCTCGTCTGGGGATACATTTTGAATCCTTAGGAAGAGCATGGCTAACGACCAAGAGACATTGCAGAAACTCAATGCAGAATATAAATCAGAATATTTATATTCTGCATTGAGACTGAGACATTGCAGAAACTCAATGCAGAATATAAATCAGAAAAACCACTGTAATCCCTTAGTAACACAATTGCAAGGCATTCAGGATGAACTATCAAAGGAAAATATATTGCTCAGATCCAGAGCAAAAAGAGGGGCGTTCAACATTGTCGGTAATGTGGCCAGATCATTATTCGGAGTCCTTGATAGTGATTATGCTCAAGAAATGTCAAAGACAATTGACCACGTCAAAGAAAATCAAAGTCATCTGGTGTCGTTATTGAAGAACCAAACTTCTGTCATAGACTCCACGTCGAACATCATCAAGAAAGATCAGCTGGCTGTCCAGAAAAAATTCAGAACACTGGATGATTAACTAGATAGAATTAAGAACGATTTAAAGGATCCAAATGAAGAAGCCTATCAGCGCAAGCTGCTGAACCAGTTTTTAGCTTTGTCCATTCAATTAAGCTTGATCACATCAAATCTAGGTCGAGTACAATCGGCGTTACTGGAAGTTATCACAGACACACAGCACGGCAAATTAAATCCGATGTTGCTATCACCAACGCAGCTGCATAGGGAGATGACAGTTATCAAGGCTCATTTACCCGACAATTTACGCTTACCCGTTGAAGCCGAGGACATAGTTCAGCTATTCAAGCTGTCAACTTTAAGCGCCCATAAAACCAGTAATCAAATCATCTTCGAAATAAAACTTCCACTTGTCAACATAGAACCATATGAGCTTTTTAGACTATTGCCCATACCAACACTTGTCAACAACACCTTAACTAAAATCGTACCAGCTTCACCGTATCTCGCAATTAGTCCTCATCGTGATCGATACTATCCATTATCACGGCATGAATTTTCATCATGTGTCGTTCTCAGACTATCAACGTACGTGTGTGGGCAATCTCACCCTGTCTATCATAAAGGAGCCAACGTAAGTACATGCGAAATATTGCTAATAAACGACTTGCCACTTGCGCATCATTGCCAGCTGTGTGAAGTTAAGACGAGCCCGGTTTGGCTCCAGCTTGCACATTCAAATGAATGGATTTATGCTGTTACTGCGAAAACTTCCATAAATGTTGTGTGTAACAACTTCAGCAGTACACTAAGTATAGAAGGATCAGGATTGATCAAGGTGGAGCCCGACTGCAACATTAAGCACGATCTATCAACCATCCACGGTCGGCAAATATACACCAGTAATACAGGGACTTCCTACACCAAACTTGGAAGCTTCGCCGACAGTATGCCACCGGTCGATATCGTAACTAACCTGACATCATTCCCATATCGCGCATCCTTAGAAGATCTTAAGCAGCTAAAGGATAAAATCCAAGACCAGAATTTTGAGCTCCCTAACACTATGCGGGCTCACGATATCCATCATTACACCGTCAGCTATCTAAGCCTCGCCCTAATACTCAGTATCGCTATCGGATGGTTTGTCAAGGTCAAACGACGTTCGAAGAAACCGGTTCCACTCCCAAGAAGACACAGCGTGCCAACTAGCCCGGGAGAATGTTGAGCGGACTGCTCAACGCGGAGGAGGATGTTCGAATTCAACATAAGATAGAACACGATTAGCATAAAACAATTCCCACACTTGCATATACCAGGCAAGCAAAATTTGATAGTTGCACGCTTGGGTGTATGCAAGTAAAGTTTTGTATACAATTGCCAGACAAAATGTTGTAAAGAATTTGTGACTGCAATTTCGGTCTCACGGTGTGAAGGCAATGATCATGTTACACTGGACCGAGATTGCAGTCAAGAAATTCTAGATCAAAAATTCGCTGTGTATGTACAACGTAATGTTTCACGATGTATGGATATGTAGTTCACGTTGTGCATACATTGAATATGAAGTACAATTAAGTACTACATAAGTAAGATAATTGAAATAAAGTAGTTCAGTATTGTTCTAGCAAGCAATCCGTGCGTTTCTATTCAACGAACATAAGGTCTAGCACAGGTTTAAGAACTTGGGCTAGCGACAGAGATAATCACATAGCAACTATCGGGAGGTCAATTTCATCGCTCATCGCACCTAGCACAGGTCTAGTACCTGGGTTAGCCAGTTAGAGCAAAAGAGCTCTAGCTTAACATTTCATATAGCGCCACTGAGCTAAATCTGCCGAAGAGCAAGGGAGCTCAATTTCTTCGTTCATCGCACCTAGCACAGGTCTAGTACCTGGGCTAGCCAGTTAGAGCAAAAGAGCTCTAATTTAACAGCCATTATAATCATAAACATGCAGGCTGCTGATTTCCATCACGAGATAGAACAACTAAGCAAAGGGAACCCCTAAGCAACACAAGCTCGTTGCTTAGTTTATCACCATTTTTAGACTGTAATCACCACCAGCCATTCGCACTTGGTGCAAATGAACCGGTGTGTGACCGTGTGTGCGGGCCTTTGTGTTGCCTCAGTGGTGTCTGAGACACCATCACCATCAGAAAATCCCTATGCAACGTGACTGGCTCTCAGCATCGCTTGCCGATTGCACGAGTTACGGCAACACCTGCCGCATCACAATAATCATGAATACACGTGCCGATCATCGTAAAATATAACATTTTCCTCATAATCAAATTTCTTTCAATTGTAATTTAATTCATCTTAGCGATGCATTTCCTGTTATTGCACTAAAAAGGCGTTGTCACACTGATGTTGTCACACTGTAATGTTGTTTCAGCCCTTTTGCATTTCTATAAAATCCACATTTATGATTGTATCGAGTCAGTTCAATTAGAATAAATCTGCCGTCTGGCTGTTCAACTAAAATTTGGTTTTTTTTTTTCACGTTCGCCGGGTTAGCGAACGTAACTGGCGCAGTCGTACGGATTTAATTCGGTCGGATCATAAGAAATAATCGAGAGTATATCGATAATTTTGAAGTACGGTCGGACTAAATTTAATAAGTAACAAGTAAAACACGAAAAAACTCTAGCGCACCTGAACCGCTAGAAAACTAATTTTCGAAGAAATTTTCTTTGAGTGACAAAAAAGTGTGGAAAGACGTAAAACACTGCTTTGTAGAATCATATCAACCATTCCTTATCCAAAGCAACAAAACTCAACTATAACACAAATGATGGAAATGTTCAGTGCTGGCAACCCGAACGAAATAGTCCGAAAGAAGCGTCCGTTCGGCAGTCCGAACGAAGCAGCAATAAGTTTACCATAACAAGCTCATACTAAAATCAACTTATCCTTCGAATTGCGTTCTCATCGCAGGATTTCATCGAAAGTTTCAGCGGTTGAACGTTGTTTCAGGCTGCCATCCGAAAAATGTTGAAAACTCGGAAAATTTCGAAATTGGTTTCTTATTTTTATTGCGAATTCTTTGCATATGAGAACGTAATTTGAAGCATCTGTTGGTGCAATATTTACTGAAATGGCTTATGCTGGTTACCCTGTGTAAGCAGCAAAGCAAAACACATACCAAATCTGCTTCACGTTAAGTTAAACCCAACCAGTAAATTTCGTTTCAATTGAATCACTGCGCTGAACGTTATACGGGTGAAAAGAATTTAGGGTTACCACCCTCAAAACTTTTCAAGTTTTTAAAGCGTTCATATTTGTTTTTAATTTTCATTGCAGGATCATTTCCATTTGCAAATCTAATGACATAATCGCTCAGTAAAGAAATTAAACAAAATTACAAAATGGTCATAGCTGGCAGCCCTTTCATGATTTTCGTACGAAATTTCTACGACATTTTGTTCATATTAAGGTTCATTTACTGCGTGAAGTTCGTTCTGATTTCCACACTGGACCGGAAGTTATAGGGAAAAAAGCTTTATTTTGCTGAGCAAATTTGCAAGATTTAGGAGACAAAAATCACCATAGCTGGCAACTCTATTCTAATTCTTCAGCCAAATTTTCACCAAATGTTACATAGAGTAAGATCCAAGTATTGTATGAATTTTGTCAAAATCTGATGGCTGAAGCGGAAGTTATAGGCCAAAAACCGGTTTTTTTTCTCAGTGATTTTTCAAGATGGTACCACTGGCACAGGGTTGCCCGCATTTCAAAATCACTTCTATCAGACCTGGTCCTAGCTAATATTAACATGTCCTGTAAATTTCACTATGATCGGATAACCCGGTCGTCAGTTCTCGTGAACAGAACTTTCGAGTGCTGAAAATAGAGGTAGTTTGGTGATGGGTTGCCGTTCTTGTGCGAATCGGAATTTGGAAAATTTTAATCTGACGTGATGGACAAAGATTTAGATTTATCACTGATTTGAGTTTTTTGGCAAAAAGCAAAAATTTTTCAGGAAGGTCGATGATTTGAAGGATTTTTTTTAAGAGCCTGTCATATCTACAGGGTTACTCACACTGTCTTTAAAATCCATGTGTGCTAAGTTCTAGCCTACATCAATACGCTATATCAATTTCACGATGATCGAATATTCCTGTCAGAAGTTATGACAAATCAAAATTTGAGAAAAAATCTTTGCCCACTTTTAGGCACTCAGCACCCACACACGGCTCAAAATTTCCAAAAACCTAAAACATAATAAGTTTTTATTTCCAATACTTTTTGTTACAAAAATTTTACACTGCTTGAAAATATAGGAGTACCTGAAAATTCACTAAAATGCCCGCCGCTGCCAAAAGGTTAAAGATAACTGAATTCGAATAAGTCATGGACCTACCTACTATATACATCTACGACATGCGAAAATTTCAGCTCAATCGGATCGGCCACTCCAAAGATTACTTCTATTAACCGATTTGCTGATATATATATATATATATATATATATATATATATATATATATATATATATATATATATATATATATATATATATATATATATATATATATATATATATATATATCGGCATATATATATATATATATATATATATATATATATATATATATATATATATATATATATATATATATATATATATATATATATATATATATATATATATATATATATATATATATATATATATATATATATATATATATATATATATATATATATATATATATATATATATATATATATATATATATATATATATATATATATATATATATATATATATATATATATATATATATATATATATATATATATATATATATATATATATATATATATATATATATATATATATATATATATATATATATATATATATATATATATATATATATATATATATATATATATATATATATATATATATATATATATATATATATATATATATATATATATATATATATATATATATATATATATATATATATATATATATATATATATATATATATATATATATATATATATATATATATATATATATATATATATATATATATATATATATATATATATATATATATATATATATATATATATATATATATATATATATATATATATATATATATATATATATATATATATATATATATATATATATATATATATATATATATATATATATATATATATATATATATATATATATATATATATATATATATATATATATATATATATATATATATATATATATATATATATATATATATATATATATATATATATATATATATATATATATATATATATATATATATATATATATATATATATATATATATATATATATATATATATATATATATATATATATATATATATATATATATATATATATATATATATATATATATATATAAAAAGAAATATGAATTTTCGGCGAAACGAGTTTAATACTATTGTTCTTCGAACATTAGTAAAAAAAGAAATTATAGTGTGATATTAATATTACGCGTATTGTGCTTTAAAGCAACGTCGAAAGTATATCGGCTGCAGTGGTACGCGAGTAAAAGAATGCAGATTTTAATGGTTTTTTTTTTTTTTTGGTATTTAAAAGGAAGTCTTAGTGGTACATCATCTCGCTGCATCCGACAGCAACTATGAAACGGCAAATCATTACTGATCGGTTCGAAAACAAACGGTTAGCAGTAACCACCATATCAAATCAATTATTAACTCAACCACAGATAACCATTGAACGTGCTACAGCCATAAAGGATCTTCACGACAACACGCAGTCAAGCCTACTGGCTCTGGAAGGCATAGGCGTTAACACTGCCAACTGGGACCCTATTTTAGTTCAGGTCATTGTCCAAAAGCTTGATCATACCTCAAGAACTTTATGGGAGCAAGGCCTCGCAGAGCCTAGATCGCTCCAATGCATAACTACATTACTGAGTTTTTTAGAAAAACGGTTTCAAGCTCTAGAAGCCATAAGCCATCACCACAAGCCTCCATCTACTAAACCAAGAAATTATGCAGCAGTGGCGTCCAAATCATCTTGTCAATTATGCAAAGAAGATCATTGTGTATATTCTTGCCGAGAGTTTCTCGACATGACAACAAAGAACCGTATTGAACGTATAAGGCAATTGAAACTATGTATAAATTGTCTGAAAAGCGGTCATATAGCTAAGTATGTCATGCTCCTCAAGAGGATGCAAGATTTGTGGACGAAAGCATAATAGTTTACTCCATATGAGCGCTGATAAAACGCAGTTTGCCAGGACCTCTTCGGAGGAAGTTAATGAAGGTACAAAGTCAGCAAATGGGAGTGCAAGCAAGGTCAAAACAAGCTTAACAGCCAGTTCAATTTCAAAACCAATGAGCTCTATCTTGCTCAGTATGGTTGCTGTTAACTTGGAAAATGGCCCAAATAAAGTCAGGTGTCGCGCACTGCTGGATTCAGGCTCACAGCTAAACTTCATAGCCACGAAGATGGTTAAGCGTTTAGGCCCGGAAGGAACCTGTCATAATGTCGATATTGAAGGCATTGGTCTCCGCAAGCAAGTATCTAGGAAACGAGTAAATCTTTCAATAAAGTCGTGCATCAACGAATTTAAGGTCCGACTGGAAGCATTCGTGCTACCTCGAATAGTCTCGAATCAACCGTCACGATGTATCGACAGCTCAAACTGGAAGATACCAACTTCCTGTGTCCTTGCTGATCCTCATTTTAATGAACCAAGTGCAATTGACATGTTAATTGGAGCTGAAATTTACTACGACATACTCGTAGCAGGTCAGTTAAAATTAGGAGACAGTTTCCCAACGCTAAAAAATACGGTATTTGGATGCACCTTAGCTGGCAAAGTGGGAAATACAGGATCATTACCGAACGTATGTGGAGTGTCATCAGCTGATGAATGGTTCAGAAAGGAAATTGAGTCATTTTGGATATTAGAAGCCAACGATAGTCCAAGGAGCACTCTCACTCTAGCTGAGCAACGATGTGAAGAGCACTTTTTACAAACTACTAGCAGGAGCCCTGACGGTCGGTTTATTGTCAGGTTACCATTCATTCAGAATACTGAGAAACTCGGGGACTCACGTGAGTTGGCCTACAAACGATTCTTAGCTGTTGAACGAAGACTTATGCGGAATCCCGAAATAAGAGAAGAATATGTGAAATTTATGGAAGAATACCAGCGTTTAGGACATATGGAAGAAATTGACATCTATTTACTTGAAGGACCTCACTATTTACTCCCTCATCATGCTGTGATTAAAGCTCAAAGCTCGACGACAAAAGTCCGCGTTGTTTTTGATGCATCAGCAGAGACAACCACAAACATTGCCTTGAATGATATAATTGCTAAGGGACCGACAGTTCAAGATGACATATTTAAGATTTTACTACGATTTAGACTGCATCGATATGTATTTGTAACAGATATCGAGAAGATGTATCGACAGATACACATGCCCACCGACGATCGAAAGTATAAGTTGATTTGGTGGAGAAGTAGTCCTGGAAACAAACTAAAATGTTTCCAGTTAAACACTGTTACTTATGGTACAACATCGGCTCCATATCTTGCGACTAAAACGCTTCAATTTCTGGAAAGTAACAGAAGCGATAGGTACTCATTAGCGTCAGAGGTGCTTAAGCGTGATTTTTATGTAGATGATTGCCTCAGTGGGGACACTTCCCTAGCAACAGCATTAGAAATACAGAAGCAAGTAAGGGCACTTCTGGGCTCAGCTGGATTTAAGCTTCGAAAATGGTGTGCGAATCATCCTCGATTGTTGGAGGAGATTCCTGCTCAAGACCAAGAAGTAGAACTTGACTTCCGAAGTCATAAGGAGAATACTGTCAGTACTGTGGGATTGACTTGGTCACCAAAAAGCGATCAGTTTAATATCAAAACAACATGGGAATTCAGCAACGAAAAAATCACCAAGCGAATAGCCTTTTCTGAAATATCTCGCCTAAACGACCCTTTAAGCGTGATGGAACCAGTACTTTTAACGGCTAAAATGTTCATTCAGAAGCTGTGGGTTTCTAATTCTGATTCCCGATGACCTTCAAAACGAATGGAACAGTTTTCGTGCAAAGCTCCCTATTTTGAACAGCATTAACCCATTCGCTGTCAAGCCTAAATTATCTGAAGTCATTCCCATTGCCATTTATATTTTGAGTGTTATTGTTTACCAAAACCCTGTTATTTCTTGTTAAGTGCACATATATTATCATACATAATCATTTACAAGCAGAAAACTAAAGACGAGTATACTCGTCGTTGGCATTATGAAGGCAGAAGGACTCGATATCCTTTTTCGTATTTACGTACGTTTTAGAAAAACAAATAATAAATCATGCAGATGGATAAAATAAAGAAAATTGAATAAAACGAGACACATTGCGAAATTTCGGAACACTTAGAAATTCACTATTGTCGATTACACTGTCTCAGCAGATAACGGGATAAAGTAATTCCGCGTATTTTGTTTTCATTTCGAGCTGAGTAACTGCAACATCTCTTTTCAGTAATCACAATAGTTTTGTAGAGTGCAGATCAAGAAATTATTAGTTGTGAAATAAAATTTTGAAGAAATTTTGCTGTGATATCATACATTGCTGTACATATTAGGTATACTTTCAAAGTGAAAATTCTCAATGGTTACATAGCTTATGATTATTTATTTTATCCCTTGTACAATTCAAATTAGTTATAATGGACGACGATATATCAACTAGCAGTGATTTTGATTCAGAAGAAGAATATTTTCTAAATAATAGTGATTCTGAGACTGAATCAGACGACAGTCTATCTCCTATTGCAAAAAAAAGACCACGAATAAATGTGGCGTATGATTCGGAAGAACCAGAAAGAGAAGATGAAGTTCCTAGTACTTTTATCAATGTGCAGTGTATAAACGAAGATACCGGAAATGGCAATATGTGGACAGAAGTGGAAAGAGATCCTCCAGTTTTTGAATTTCGAGGTAAGGATCAAGGCTTGAATCTTCCGGGAAAATTACGAACTCCAGGCGAGCTAATTGATTTATTCATGTCTGATGAATTTATTGATAAGTTGGTTCAGAGAACTAATGAGCACGCTGCAGAAATAATAGGACGGAAAGGGACACTGAGAAAATCATCAAGGTACAATAATTGGGAAGCCACTAACCGCCGGGAAATGCAAAAATTCTGGGCATTGCTTCTTCACATGGGAAACATAAATCTGCCTTCCATTGATCATTATTGGAAGAAAAGCCATTTCTATAATTTACCATTTTGGAGAACTCATATGTGCCGAAACCATTTTCAAATGTTATGACGATGTCTACACTTTTCAAATAGCACAAACCAAGAAAGTAAGCTACACAAAATCGAACCGATTGTTGAACATTTTAATAACGTGATGAATTTAGTGTACAATCCTGGCAAAGATTTAGTTATTGATGAGTCTTTGGTACTATGGCGTGGTCGTCTTCACTTTCGCCAATATATAAAAAATAAAAAAATTAAAATTGGCGTAAAGTTATACGAATTATGCGAATCACAGGCGATGATACTACGCATACAAATTTATTGCGGAAAATCTGGAATTCGGACGGACCAGCAGAATCACAGTACTTCAGTTGTGTTTTCCCTTATGGATGGCTTTCTTGATATGGGTCATATTTTGTATATGGACAATTTTTACAACTCCATATCACTAGCAAAAGAGTTAACATTGCGCTCGACTTATATTTGTGGAACTTTATGATCCAATCGTAAAGGTAATCCAAAAGAATTGGTCAATCAAAAACTGAAGAAGGGCGAGTACAGTTGGAAGCGATCCGAATCGGTCGTTATTTGTAAGTGGAGAGATAAAAGAGATGTACATATCAAATATGCACAAAGCTGAGATAGTAGAAGCTGCTAACCGAAATGGACGAATCTCCAACAAACCCAATATTGTAAGGGATTACAAAAAAGGTATGGCAGGTGTAGACCGTTCGGATCAAATGCTGTCCTACTATAGTGCTATGAGAAAAACTCTTCGGTGGTATAAAAAAATAGCTGTACACATCATAGAAATGGCTGTGCACAATGCATATATATTGTATTGTCAGCAACCGAACGCAGAAAAGAAAACATCTCTTCAATTTAGAGAAGAAGTTCTACAATATTGGCTAAATAGAAGCCAAGATGCAGTCATTCGATCTCATCAATCTACGTCAATCATACCCCAAGAACGAAGTTCCCTTCATTATCTTCATGCTATTCCTCCCACACAACAAAAGAAAAACCCAACTCGAAAGTGTAGAGTTTGTGCAACGAAAAGCATTCGAAAGGAGACTCGATATTACTGTGCGAGCTGTCCTGATAAACCTCCATTATGTATTGGACTTTGTTACAAATCCTATCATGAAGATAAGGTATCATAAGTGATTTAGTTGCCATAAAATTTTGTTTTAAATGCACGATGAAGTTTATTTTTGCGTGAAAGATCATTTTCTATAAGAAATATAGTATTATTTTTGTAAAAAAATTTATTTGTAGTTTTTTTCAAGTTTTTTTACATTTTATATTATGTTTGTGGCAAAAAAGAAAATTTGCTAATTCAAAAGCCTGCATGTTATAATATATTCAAAGCAGGACGAGTATACTCGTCTTGGCAGTGCGGGATACCATGCCAAAGACGAGTATACTCGTCCTTGGCAGCGAATGGGTTAAATTCGATCGACATGTATACGCACACAAAACACGTCTTCGAAAACAGCTACACATCTTTGCAGACGCTTTTTTGAAGGCTTACGGTGCAGCAGCTTCCATGAGAGGTGTCGACGATTCGAGCCTCGTCACGGTGCGGCTTTTATGCGCCAAATCCAGAATAGCCCCGTTGAAACAAATAACATTACCACGGTTGGAGCTTTGTGCAGCAAAAACAGCTGCAGAACTCGCAAAGCGGTTGAAGGAAGAATTATTCCTTAAAGGCGTACCTATTTATTTATGGACAGACTCTGAAATCGCGTTGTCATGGATAAATTCGGAATCATCTTCCTTCCCAGTTTTCGTGGCAAACAGAGTATCTAGCATACAGCAACTATCAGTACCGCAGCAATGGCGACATGTTCCATCAAAAGAAAACCCAGCTGACATTTTATCAAGAGGTCTTATGCCACCAGCATTAATCAACAACACATTTTGGTTTTACGGACCAATATTTCTCCATGGGTCTGAAAGCACATGGCCAAAACCCTACGTTTCAAAAAAAATCACTTTCTCATGGTGAAAATAAAATGGCACAAGCGCCGCATGTCTCAACTACAGCAACAGAGGCTACATCAGATCTTCTCATAACTTTAACCGAAAAGAGACATTCGTTTAGAGCATGTCAACGGATTCTGGGTTACATCCTTCGGTTTACTGAAGCATTAAGAGGAAAACAACGTTCACTTATAACGTCAGAACAACTATCTCCGAAGGAATTAAAATCAGCCCAAGAGAAACTGATTTGGTTAATTCAACGCCGAGATTTTTCAGACGAACTGAAGCACCTAAAGCGATTCGGCGAATTACCCAACGGTCATCCTCTTTCAAACTTGACACCTTTCATCCATGAAAAGGGTCTAATGAGAGTAAATGGAAGATTGGAAGCGTCAAATTTAGATTATGATGCTAAACACCAAATAGTCATGCCATACTCTAATCCATTAACCAAAGCCCTGTTGCTTGACATCCACAAAGAGAATATGCATGTTGGAGACCAAACATTACTTGCGATCGCCCATCAGGGCATATGGCCAATAAGAGGTAAAACACTAACAAGATCTGTTGTTCAACATTGTGTACGATGCAGCAAATTCAAGCGGAAACTATTGTCCCAAAGAATGGACAACCTCCCACAACATAGAGTACAGCCAGCAAGACCGTTTCTATACAGTGGAGTTAATTTTTGTGGCCCATTGGAAACACATTTCAAGATTCGAGGCAAACGGCCACAAAAATCTTATAAGGCAGTATTCGTTTGCTTTGCAACTAAAGCAACTCACCTTGAACTTGTGTCTGACCTCACAACGCAAGCGTTTCTTGGAGCGCTTAGAAGATTCATTGCACGAAGAGGGCATTGTCAGAACATATACTGTGACAAAGGGACTAATTTCGTTGGGGCAAGAAATCAGTTACAAATGATTAGAGACATGCTCAAATCAAAGACCGAAAGAGACAAAATATCTAGCTGCTGCAGCTCAGAGGGGATTGAGTTCCATTTTATACCACCCTGAGGACCGCACTTTGGTGGGCTATGGGACGCTGCAGTAAAATCAGCTAAGCATCTTTTACATCGTACACTAGGAAACGCATCGCTTACCTACGAAGAATTAGAAACCGTTGTACTAGAGGTAGAGGCAATCCTCAACTCTCGGCCGCTCACACCCCTATCGACAGATCCAAATGATTTTGCTGCCTTGAATCCTAGCCATTTCTTGATTGGTGACGAGTTTTCCAGATCCTGAGGCTATACATTCACGGAGCGGACTGCTCACCAGATGGCGTCTAGTTTCTCAACTTAAACACTCGTTCTGGAAACGATGGTCAACAGAATACCTGAATCAACTGCAACACCGGTACAAATGGAAGCAAATACAACGAAATGTTCCAATTGACACTATGGTTTTCATCAAAGAGGATAATACACCATCATCTAAATGGCCTCTTGGACGTATAATAAAGCTCATAAAAGGGAATGATGGTCTAGTACGAGTCGCAGAGGTTCGCACAATACGAGGAACCATCTGCCGTCCTATACACAATCTTGCTCCTCTTCCAATTCTTGATAATGATGACCCAGCAGAAGATGAGACAAACATATCGACCGCCGTAAAAAATCAGAAAAGATCACCTTCAACATCACCTGCTAATAAGGAAGAGTCTGCACAGCCATCGAAGCGAAGGCGAATGTCTTTCGGTTCTGCGTTGACTGCGATACTTTTTGTTTGTTTAATTCTCCCAGCAAGCAAATGTTCGCCCATAAAAATCACCACGTTTTCAGACCAACCAGGAATCTATTTTGAGAATTTAGGAACGGCGAATATTTTGTCCAACGAATGGAATTTGGTAGTTTTTTATGATATGAAACCGTACTGGAAGGAGTTTGCATTTTTAGAAAACTGTACTCAAACGCTGAAGCGGATTTGTAAAGAGTTAAGCCAACCAGAGTTGTGTATCGCCACTATTGAACACCTGGAGATGAATCAACATCAATTGTCGGAGAATAATTCCCTCCTTAAACGAAATAATATGCTCAAACGGTATAGACGGGGTGCGATTAATCTAAAAAGTACAATTAACAATTCGTTATTTGGTGTTCTTGACTCTAAATACGCTGAAAAAATGGTGACAATAATCGACGACATATGGTAAACAGCAAAGAAGAACATCTTCGAGAGCTGGCTGCAAATCAAACGTCGTTAGCGGATGCCACATTGAATATTATAAAGCAGCAAGAAAAGGTTACTACCTTTCGCTTCAAACAAGTGATGAAAAGCATTGATGAAAATATGCACAACATTGTTGAATAGCAGCAGAAACTTCACATATTTAACATGATCAGCATCGTCGCCTCATCAAGTGCTAAAAACTTAATAAAAATACAGAGTTGCATATTAGATACATTAGCGGACACGCAAAACGGAAAGAGTAAACCAATGCTCATAACGCCACACCAACTTTTAAATGAGCTCATTAAGATAAAGACAATTCTGCCCCCAACATCGAAATTACCCATAGATGAATCTGCAATGCTCAACTATTTCAAAATCATGACTATAACTGGAACAGCCTCACAAGATTATATTTTATTCAAGATCGTTGTCCCACTGGCCACCCTAGAGAATTTTGAACTGTTTAAGGTGACAGCTGTGCCCGCATTGCTGAATAATACATTCTTCGCGATCCAGCCATCATCACCTTTTCTGATAATCAATTTACACCGTGGTCAATACTACCCAATAACACAGTTGGAGCTCCAAACCTGCATCATTATCACACCTGGCGAATATATCTGCAAGCAACATCACTCATTGTGCCGACGAGGCTCTACAGTTAGTGCTTGTGAACTTATTATAAACCAGTGTTCAGCGCCCAAATCATGTCGAATAATAGAGATCGGTGGTGGACCTCATTGGATTCAATTAGTTAGGCCCAGCCAATGGATTTTCGCACTTAGAGAACCTATCACGATTAATGTCGTTTGTGCTCTGAATACCACACAATACACATTAAATACAACCGGGGTTTTGCAGATCCGAGACCAATGCATCATAAAACAACAACTAGTAACCATACAGAGCCATAATGTCTACCCATCAACAACCCGTTTATCCTTCATGCCTAATTTCAACATTAGCCAACTGATAGGATATAAAAAAGTTACTGCTGACACACCACACCACTATAACCAACACTTTACTTCCAGGCATAGATGCTCTACAAGAACAAGTCTCAAAGGTCAAAGCTGCCATCGAGTGCGAGTCGAGCACCTGAACGGACCAGACGTGTGTGGAGTAATATCAGCGTTCGAGATTCGAGTTTTTCGTGTGGAGGCCGAGCAAGTACGATCGTCAGCCGACTGGTGTACGAGTGGAGGATAAATTGTGTGATTTTAACACGTTAATTGTTGAATTTCACAACTAGGTTACTACCTTTCGCTTCAAACAAGTGATGAAAAGCATTGATGAAAATATGCACAACATTGTTGAATAGCAGCAGAAATTTCACATATTTAACATGATCAGCATCGTCGCCTCATCAAGTGCTAAAAACTTAATAAAAATACAGAGTTGCATATTAGATACATTAGCGGACACGCAAAACGGAAAGAGTAAACCAATGCTCATAACGCCACACCAACTTTTAAATGAGCTCATTAAGATAAAGACAATTCTGCCCCCAACATCGAAATTACCCATAGATGAATCTGCAATGCTCAACTATTTCAAAATCATGACTATAACTGGAACAGCCTCACAAGATTATATTTTATTCAAGACCGTTGTCCCACTGGCCACCCTAGAGAATTTTGAACTGTTTAAGGTGACAGCTGTGCCCGCATTGCTGAATAATACATTCTTCGCGATCCAGCCATCATCACCTTTTCTGATAATCAATTTACACCGTGGTCAATACTACCCAATAACACAGTTGGAGCTCCAAACCTGCATCATTATCACACCTGGCGAATATATCTGCAAGCAACATCACCCATTGTGCCGACGAGGCTCTACAGTTAGTGCTTGTGAACTTATTATAAACCAGTGTTCAGCGCCCAAATCATGTCGAATAATAGAGATCGGTGGTGGACCTCATTGGATTCAATTAGTTAGGCCCAGCCAATGGATTTTCGCACTTAGAGAACCTATCACGATTAATGTCGTTTGTGCTCTGAATACCACACAATACACATTAAATACAACCGGGGTTTTGCAGATCCGAGACCAATGCATCATAAAACAACAACTAGTAACCATACAGAGCCATAATGTCTACCCATCAACAACCCGTTTATCCTTCATGCCTAATTTCAACATTAGCCAACTGATAGGATATAAAAAAGTTACTGCTGACACACCACACCACTATAACCAACACTTTACTTCCAGGCATAGATGCTCTACAAGAACAAGTCTCAAAGGTCAAAGCTGCCATCGAGTTCGAGTCGAGCACCTGAACGGACCAGACGTGTGTGGAGTAATATCAGCGTTCGAGATTCGAGTTTTTCGTGTGGAGGCCGAGGAAGTACGATCGTCAGCCGACTGGTGTACGAGTGGAGGATAAATTGTGTCATTTTAACACGTTAATTGTTGAATTTCACAACTACGCGTGGTTTCGACTGGGCGGATCGATTTCGTTGAGGCGCCGAGACAATGTCCTCTGAGGAGGATGTCGACGCCAGCACTTCTGCTGCTACGGAAGAACGGCGGCTGTTAATGAAAAAGGACATGGCTGCCTTTACAAGGAAAGTGAAGAAGAAGCGTTCAAAACTTTGCGTCAAGTACCGAGAGGATGTGAAGGAGAATTTCATTGGGGAAATTCTTTCTGCGTACAAGATGTCCTTCAACATCAATCGCGACGACACCGAGGCCGAATCGAGTTCCGAAGACGACGAGGGATCGGATAATTCAGCGGTGGAGCAGATGGATGTCGCCAACTCCGACGGGACCCCCGACGACGTCGAAGTTTTTAGTGCTAAGGCTAGTTTTAGTGAATGCAATGTAAAAAAAAGTGTTGTGGAGACGCCATCAATTGATGCGTCTAGTGTTTCTAATTCTGCTGTTGGCCCATCAAGGAAACGAGGCTTGCCCCGTTCAACTAGCTATTCTCCACCTGCTTCAAAAAAAGCCCCCGCAGCTCTGAAAATTCAGGACGTCGTTCGACATGCTTGTAACTCTAATTTCGCCGCAACGGCAGCTACCCGCGCTATGAAAACCTCTTCTTCTGGATCCCGGTCTACTACGGATCAAGTTCCTCTAAAAGCCGGAACCTCTTCGACCCCTTAGGTCACTCCGCTAAATCCTGCACCTCAAAAAAGGAAAGAAACACAAGTTCCCCCATAGTCTGCTTGAAGTTAAACTTGAAAAACTTTAAAACGAATCTTCTAGAAGCATGCTCTTCCAATAATGACCGAATTCCTAACTTTGAAGTCACGATGAATAATCATTCCAAAACTTCTCTTTTCCCAAAGAGTATGGAAGATCACGGTCTTCTCTTTGAGCACCTAAAAGCGGCTTCTGTTCCTTGTTATACCTACACCCCTCCACTTTTTAAGAAAATAACCTTCCTTCTAAAGGGAATTCATCCTTCTTACGAAGAGCAAGATGTTTTACATGCACTTCGTGATATCTTGCAAACTAAGGTTGTCTCTGTTAAACGTTTCTCTACCTCTACTTCGAGGAAAGAAAATAAAACGCTTGGTAGTTTTTTAGTGCAACTTGCACCTGGTACGGAACAGAGTTCAGTGATGAACATCAAATTCCTACTCCACCACAGAATTCACTGGGAGCGCCTTCAAAAGCAGAACGTAACCCAGTGTTTCAACTGCCAACGCTTTGGCCATGTGGCAGCCAACTGCGCCCTTGAAGTACGCTGTGTTAAATGCGATAAACAGCACTCTACCAAAGACTGCTCATCTCCTTCAGGCTCCTCTGAAGTCTTTTGCATGAATTGCAAAATCTATGGCCACCCAGCCATCTACCGTGGATGCCCAGCCGCAAAAGAAATAGAGAAGAAGCGTAAATCTTTGCAGAATGCAAAAGAAGAGAAAAGGAAATTAGTGACTGCTGCTCTCGAGAACACAGTCCGAAAGGGTGTTTCCTTCACATCTATCGTAAAAACACCATCTAAAAACAAACAGCCGGAGCGGCCCAAAACTCCACAGTTGTCTAACTCGCAAGTAACCAAATCTGCAGTCCATTCCATTATGTTTTCTGATGTTTTCTTTCACATCTTCGGCTGCAACCTTTTAACACTTGTGAAAAAGGTTGAAAATTTTGTTCCAAAATTTAGATCGCTATATTCTCTTAGTGAAAAACGAATTGCTTATGTTAGTTTAGCTCTAGAACACTGCGGTATCGATGGGATCTTTTAAACTCGCCTCTCTTAATAGTTGCTCTCTCGTTCCTGTTTACAAAAGGAACCTTCTTCAAGAATACTTGAATTCTGAGAAACCTGACATACTCTTTGTATGTGAGTCTAAACTTAAACCCAGACATAATGTGTTTTTTAGCAATTACTCGGTTACTCGTAAGGACATTGTGGATGAATCGGCAGATAGAAAACGTGGCACCCTCATAGCCATTAAAAGTTGGATTAAAACCCAAAACCATGACATAAGTAATCTTAGGTGCATGGAGGCAATCTCAACCTGTTGAAACCTTAATGGTGATTCCATTGTCTTTGTTGGCATATATGCCAACCTTAACTCTTCCTCTTCTGAGTTTATTCATGATCTCAATCACATACTCTCGTCAACATCCAACTTCGACCATGTCATCATTGGTGGTGATTTCAATGCTAGGCACCCCGATTGGGGTAATACTGTCAGCAATTCTTTTGGTACTGCTCTCCACAGATGGCTTATGACCAAACAGCTAGAGCTTCAACTCGTCGCCCCTACCGAGCCAACATTCAGAAGGTCTGGTAGCATCATTGACTTCTTTCTTGTTTCCCCTCAACTCCTTAATTTATTGCCTCAATTCGGTTCTGTTGGCTGTTCCGTATTTGAAGCTGAATCTGATCACATGCTGGTGCAAATGACTCTCCGGAGAAAAAGGGGTCTCCAATTTTTAGCCTCTGAGCCTCAGTTTTTCATTCCTTACAAAAAAATCAATTGGGAAACTTTCGAACAAAATGTTTCAGCTAAACTCCAAAGCGTTGTCATTGATCGTGACAAAAATCTCTCTATCCCTGAAATTGACGATGCCATTTTCAATATTAATGAGGTTTTGCGCTCCTCTATCGATGAAATTGTTGTTCTCCAAACATCCAGAAACTTCAAATACCAAAACCTTCCTGAAGAAATTTTTAATCTACATTCAAATCATAGGTCCTTGAAAAAACACCTGACTCGTATCTACCGTCGAAGGCTAAATACCTTTAACTATGAGTATCGACGAGTAGAATCCATTCTTAAGACTACCAGCCTACTCATCATGGTTAAAACTAGGGCTTTCCTCAATAAGAAGTTCGAGCAACGTCTTAAAAATATTGAACCTGGTATAGATATGTATCCAGAAATCAATAGAATCACCAGGAGGAAGGGTCGCGTCCCAACCTTCACGTCCAATGGCAGACATTTTGCTGACGATAGTGCAACAGCCGCAGCGGCTGCTGATCACTTCTCAGAACTGTTCACTGTTGAAAAATCCAGTGAAGATCCCATCTTTGCCAGTCAAGTAGACTGCAGAGTAAGCCAGTTTGTACAGAGTATGGAAGGCTCTCGTCTAACAGAATTCTCCGCAGCCAATGTTTCCGATTGCCCTCATGGTTGTGATGTCTTTACAAACCCGGTGGACCTACAACAACTGGCTTCCAACCTTAAACCAAAGAAATCTGCGGGTGAAGACAAGGTATCCAACCACCTAATAAAGAAAGTTCCTTTTTCCTTCTTTGTTCTATTAGCTGTTATTTTTAACAACTGCATCAACATTGGTTACTTCCCCAGTCCTTGGAAACATGCCAAAATACTCCCTATTCGAAAATCACCTGGCAACACCGACATTGTCAACACTACACCCATCTCTCTTCTCTCAAATCTAGGGAAACTTCTAGAACGAGTTATCTATTCCACCCTCGATAAAGTTGTTATTGAGAAAAACATTATTCCCTCCCGTCAGTTTGGCTTCAAGAGAGGTCATGGCACCATCGATGCACTACAAGTCTTCACGACTGACATACGAAAGTTTTTGGTTGAACGCAAATTTGTCACCGCTTGTCTGATTGATGTGGAAAAAGCTTTCGATTCAGTTTGGATCAATGGCCTGATCTTCAAACTCATATATCTTGATTTCCTTAGACATCTTATCAAAATAATCTCCAGCTTTCTCCGTGACAGATGGGCTTCTGTTACACACAATGAGAAGAATTCCAGGCTCTTTTCACTTGACTCCGGTGTCCCTCAAGGTTCCATCCTTGGACCCATTCTTTTCAATATCTTCACCTCAGATATTCCCTGCATTAGCAGCTCTGAGGATATTAAGGTTAATTTATACGCTGATGACCTACTGGCGTGGTGTGATGGCCACAACCCAAGGATGGCAACAATAAGGCTCCAGCGATTTATCGATGCTCTCTGTCGGTACTACGCCAAATGGGGAATGAAAACAAACGCTAGGAAAAGCGAATTTATTATATTTAGGCGCCCTCGTCTTCCATCTTCCAGAAGAACAAGGTCGATTAAAAAACTTAAACTTAGCATAAGAGGTCACTCAATTAAATCTTCCAAAAGAGTCAAATACCTAGGGTTAATATTTGACTCCTTTCTATCCTTCAGCCCACATATAGAAATGGCCCTAAGCAAAGCCTCGAAAGCATACGGAATGCTTTGTACCCTCTTCCGAAAAGCAGCTCCTACTTCCAAAAGGGTAAGAATTCTAATTTACACCACTCTCATAAGGCCAATAATACTTTACGGTGCAACGATATGGTGGTCGGCTCCCGTATCTAGGCGAAATTCCGTTAAAGCCTTTGAACGAAAAATCCTTCGTCAATGCACGGGTCTTTACAGAAGTGAGCCTAGAAAATATTTTTCAAACAAAGTTTTGTATGCAGCAGCAGGAATTGATGAAATTCAGAAAGTTATAGTCTGCCATGCTTGAAAAACTCGTGAAAGAGGTCTAACCCACGTGTCAAGGATAATTCACTCTGCCTATGATTAACTTCAAATTCGCTCTTGCGCTCAAACTCAAGTTAGGTCTTCCCTGAAATGATTCGCCCCAGAGGCATCTCCACGTATCGAAACACTAATTAGAAATCTTTATAAAATTATTATTTTTCTAAATTTTAACATATTTATAAGAAAACAAGATTGTATGAACTCAGGATGTACGCAAATATGCACAATCCGTAGGCTTATATTCTATTTATAATAGCTTGTAGGTTAGCTGTAAGGATTTTTCATTTTTCAATTTGTATATATGTTACAATAAACCTATTTCAAAATCAAAATCAAAGCTGCCATCGGTCAAACGTTTACACATCACGACGCCCATCAAGTCGCCGTTGGCTACACATCGATGTTACTCGGGGTATCCCTGTTAATTGCTCTCATTATAACCTGCATCCGGCTTCGCAACCAGCTCAAATCGAAATATGCAATACCCACACCAGCACCAAGGCACCAACGCACCATAGCAGACACAGACAAATTCCGATTTGACACTTCCTGCTAAATACCTAGATGCAGCGGGGGAAGGATGTTTAGTTTCACATACATAGCTTTAAACAAATAGAATAAGTCTATATTGCATAAATTTAAAGTTCAATGTTTTTTCGCTACCCAGAATACAAAGTTCAATTGTGCATGCATACATTAAATCAGCATAACTTGATCAGTCAATCTGTTTTGTGAACTTTTTTGAACCTATACAATTATTTAGCTGACATACATTGATCAGCATAAATTGATCAATCACCTTCGCATTTTGTGAAAAAATATTACTTGCTGACATGTGGCTGATTTTTTGTATGTGGAAATGAATATGTAGTTAGTAAGCAATTATGTGTAATAAATATCGAAGTATGAATTAAATAAAGATTATTATCATTCGGAACGCAGTCGAGTACTTTATCTTTTCTCTCTTGTCTTTCTGGTGTGTGGTTTAAGGGGTTATATACAGTTAGAAGGCCGGAAAAAGACGTTTTTTTATTTTTTTTTTGTGAGAAGGTATTTTACTTTACAAAAACAAAAAGTATACATGCATTTAGTGCCAACATCTAAGTTTATAATGGCACTAATAATTTGTTAAAATATTAATCTGGTGCGCTCCTCCAGACGATCTCCTGAAGGTCTTCCAAAAAAAGGTGTTCGGCGGTGACCACGATTTCTCCGGTATAGTTCATCTCAAGTCAAAAAACCAAACAGATGCTTTTAGTAGATAGATAAAAATAGGTATTGAACGAAGGAATAATCGAAATTTAGTTTTTTTGACAAAATGGCAGCTTCGTAAAAAAAAAAATCGAATTTTTGACCAAAATTGCCATTTAAAATTGTTTAAAAAAAACAGAAATAATTATCCGAAATCTTATTCCTTCGTTTAATACCTGAGAAATATATCTGAGAAAGTTGTGTTAAAATTTCAAACCGTTTAGTCGACCCGTTTTTTAGAAATCGTGGTCACCGACATGGAAACATAGTTTTGAGAAAAACGCGTTTAAAGTTTCGGAAGAAATTAACACATATATCATATTTTTTTTAGTTACATGGAGTCATCTGTTTTAGGGCCATAAGATGTACCTTTTGTAGCCTCACCAGCTTCTAATACCTCGATTTGATGCTGTCTACGAGCCATTCTTCCCTCTCGCTTACTCCCATGCGCTTCGGTCTGTACTCCGCCTACTTTCTAACAGTCCGAAATGTGATTGCAAATATGCGTATATCTCGGAAAAAAACTTGTCGGATCGATTTGAAATTTTCAGGGAATATTATCAGTTAACTATACATTCTGAAAATGCAATAAATAAAAAATCGATTTTAACTGTATATAACCCCTTAAGTGACACTTACGCCAAATTCATTTGTAGGTTCACGGTTGATGTGCCGTAGAACTAATCAAAAGACTAGGTACAAGAACCTTAGTCTCGCTTATTAACATAGAGAGTTGTCATTTTTTATTGTTACAGAGAAAAAACAAAACATTGTTTGGGAGTTTTATGTATCAGTTATGAATTATATACAATTATTGTATAACAATTTCATTGGTTATAAACCTTGGATAATTAACTACATTAAATGTTTGAAAATTATAGATTTGGAATTTAATTTCAATTAATTTCATTAGATAGTTCCTAAATGTGCATAAAAAATCAAATGGAAAGTTGTAACGAAAATTATCCACAAAAGTAAACAGGAAATATCAAAATCACAGGAAATATCGAAACTCAGTCACAAGCAATATTGAATTCAAGTTTTTCAATTTGCACATTCGATTTTCATGTTATATTTCAGAATGAATTGAAGTACGAAAGCAAATTACTAGCAATATTGGTGACCCCGATAAGAACACGTCCATGAAGAGTTCGTGGAGGACTTTATAAAGAATAGAAGAAAATCAAGTACAAGAAACGAATGAACCATTGTAAGAATTTCTCTACGCTTGATAATCAAGAAAATTCAAAAGAAAAAAGAAAAAGATGTCAATCCGCCTTTTCAACAAGCTAACAATCAATCTAATGATTTCCATCCAGTGGGAACTCCCAGAAGATTCTCAACAAACGGATCAACACGAAGAGCAAGCGCAGCTATTACTATAGGCCAAACGAAAGCAAAATTATACAGGTCTGTTGAGTAGTTTGATTTGATAAATTTCGTAGCTTTTAAGCAATTTTAGAATACATTTCGTAATTTAAACGATGCATCTTTAAAAGAATTGATCAGTGTGTGGAATCGTAGTGTTAAGAAGCGACAACACAAATAAAATACGAATAAGATGAAGATAAAATGAAAGCATTATCGTTTTGTCAACATAGAGGAGTATTTACCAAATACAGTGGTACCGCGACATACGAGTGCCTTGACATACGAGTGTTTTGAGATACGAGCCGCCGAGCGAGCGAAATTTTGCTTTGAGATGCGAACAAGATTTGAGATACGAGGAAGCGCTCACAACACCACTGCACACGATGAGTTGATCTTATCGGTGAGTTTCAAAGGAAGGTGCGAAATCCGCCGTTGCATTTGGATGCCAAATGTTTTCGCACATTTTAGAACAAAAGATCGTGGGAAGTTTCCCGAATAGTATGTAAGTAGTAGATAAGAATATCTCTAATATATAAAATTCTCGTGTCACAGTTTTCGTTGCCATACTCCTCCGAAACGGCTTGACCGATTTTGATGAAATTTTTTGTGCTTATCCGGTATCTATGAGAATCGGCCAACATCTATTTTTCATCCCCCTAAATGTTAGGGGTAGTCCACCCCTAAATTTTTTTTTTAATTTTTTATTTTCCTCTCCGGTCGAAAACTGATCAATCGTCATTTAATTAGTTATCCCCGCCAGATGTCTACAGGTGTCACTTCTGACCCAGTAAACAGCACGGAGTAGGGATGAGAACGAAGCCGGTCTCCTTTCTTTCTCACTCCCTACACAGTTGTCGGCCATCATTATTGTTTATGCATCAAGTGTAGTAGTAACGTTGACAATTATTATTTTGCTATCTCAGTGTAACTCTCATATTAACTTTTAATCATTCCTATTTTATCAATAATAATTAAATTATCAATTTTTAGTGTATTTTGCACGATTAGTTAATCAAGTGATTTTATAACCTCAAAAGTACTCAACACGTGACACGAGCTTCCAATAACAACGGGTTTTGTGTTGTAAGTATACTTTTTTTTATTAATATCGAAAATGTTGTTGATCTTATAAAAATGTAATTTTAATTTAATTTTATTAAAAAAATGCAATTGAACAATTAAGATTTTCATAGTTTCCAAAAAATCAATCATTATGAATCTTTATTTTGAAATGTCAATGGAAATATTGGTTGTATGAAAAAATTATAAGAGACAATGTTTTCATAAAATTTAATTTTTCACTTTTGTTTGAAAAATTTTTCCATAAAACTTATATTTTTGTTATAATTTCATAAATTAAAAGTAATCATTTCAAAACTGCGGCAAAAATCCTGGCCCTAATTATACTTTTAACATTTTTCATCATTAAATAATTTCATTAATTCTATTTATGTATGTTTTGTACAGTGAGCAATGCCAAGAAAACGCAAAGGGGCTGATTTGAGCCGCAGTACAAGTAAAGCTCGAAACTTGCGAAATAGCAGATCCGAAAGAACAGAAGAACAAATCCAGCAACAAAGTACTGATGCACGTGTCAGAATGGCGCAATTGCATCAAGAAGAGCCAGAAGATACACGAGCTGAACGCAATGAAGTCAGAAGATTAGAACAACGACAATCACGCCGTTTCACAGTCAATAGACGAAGAACAAATGACCAACAACGACAACAGGTAAATCGAGCATTTATATCTGATTCATTCCTGCGTCTAGCATTCCAGTATGAGCCCGATATTGAATATTATGCTCATTCAAAAGTGGTAATTGGTGCTATGGACAAGGAATGTCCGCATTGTCATGCTCTGAAATTCAAAAATGAGCCAGCTGGGATGTGTTGCGCGTCAGGAAAAGTGCAACTACCTGAAATTGAAACACCACCTGAACCATTGAACGGTTTACTTATCGGCACGGATCCAGATTCTAACGTGTTCCTGAAGTCAATTCGAAGACTCAATTCATGCTTTCA
Source organism: Nemotelus pantherinus (assembly GCA_963978885.1). NCBI lineage: Eukaryota > Metazoa > Arthropoda > Insecta > Diptera > Stratiomyidae > Nemotelus > Nemotelus pantherinus. The sequence goes on along the minus strand of OZ022265.1, from coordinate 69,383,856 downwards.
AATGACATCGTTCGGAGCAACAGAAATAGTTCGAAATACTAATGCAAATGGTCAACAATTCAATTCTACATTCAAAATCAGAGGCCAAGTTTATCATAAAATGGGCTCACTGCTGCCAATGCCAAACGAACCACATAAATTCTTACAAATCTACTTTATGGGCGGCGAGGATTCCGGAAGCGCATTTGCCAATCGCGTGAATGCGCGTTGTGATTATAATAACCTTGATTCACTTTATGCCAGGCGCATCGTCAGCGAGCTAGATGCTCTTTTGAACGAGCACAACGAGTTGTTGAAAATATTCAAATCACATATGCACCAATTACAAAGCGATAATCACGCTATCGTCATTAATCCTGATAAAACACCAGCTGGAGAGCATATTCGTAGATTCAATGCACCCGTTGTTGATGATGTTGCTGGAATCATGGTTGGCGATTGTACAGCTTCACGAGAAATTGTGATTCGTAGAAGAAATAATAATCTTCAGTTCATTGCTGACACACATCGTTCATATGACGCTCTCCAATATCCGCTAATATTCTGGAAGGGACAAGACGGATATTGCATAAACATAAAACAACGAGATCCCGTATCAGGTACTTCATTGATTATTAATTTGATCATTAATCATTTAACAAAACAATTAAATTATTGAACGTAATAAATTTAAATTAATTTTTATGAACAAATATTACAGGAGCTGAAATAAACAAGAACGTTAGCTCAAAGGATTATTATGCGTACCGATTAATGATTAGACGTGGCCTGGACAACGTCATTTTACGATGTCGTGAGCTTTGTCAACAATTCATGGTCGACATGTACGCGAAGATTGAGAGCGAACGACTACGATACTTACGATATAATCAACAAAAGCTGCGCGCCGAAGAGTACATTCATTTGCGAGACGCTATCAACAACAACGCCGACGTCGCCGAAATTGGTAACCATGTCATTTTACCATCATCGTACGTAGGCAGTCCACGTCATATGCAAGAATATATACAGGATGCTCTGACTTTCGTGCGCGAATATGGACGACCATGTTTATTTATCACGTTCACATGTAATCCAAAATGGCCAGAGATTACATCTTTGCTACTGCCTGGCCAAAATGCAATACATCGCCATGACATTACAGCACGTGTGTTCAGACAAAAGTTGAAGTCTTTAATAAGTTTCATTACTAAATCACATGTATTTGGTCCCACACGTTGCTGGATGTATTCGGTTGAGTGGCAAAAGCGAGGATTACCTCATGCACACATTTTGGTTTGGTTCATCGACAAAATCCGTCCTGAAGAAATCGATAGTATCATTTCTGCGGAAATTCCAGATCCATCCACTGACCAACTGCTGTTTGATATTGTTACAACAAACATGATTCATGGTCCATGTGGTACTCTTAATAGTTCATCGCCTTGCATGGCTGATGGAAAATGTACTAAAAATTTCCCTAAAAATTTTACCAATGATACGGTCACAAATGTCGACGGATACCCAATATATCGTCGAAGAAATCCTGAAAATGGCGGACAATCATTTATTAAAAATATCATCAACACAGCCATTGATATTGACAATCGTTGGGTGGTGCCATATTCGCCTCTGCTGAGCAAGACATATAATGCTCATATTAATGTTGAGTTCTGCAGTTCTGTGAAGAGCATCAAATACATTTGCAAGTATGTCCATAAAGGCAGTGATATGGCTGTGTTTAGAGTGGTAAATACTAATGTGAATGCTCCTCCAGCGAATAAAAACGATGAAATAACGCTCTACCAAATTGGTCGGTACATCAGCTCCAATGAAGCTGCTTGGCGTATCTTTGGTTTTCCAATTCATGAACGGGATCCAGCAGTTGTTCAGTTAGCCATCCATCTTGAAAACGGTCAGCGTGTATTTTTCACGAACGAGACAGCGATTGATCGTGCAATAAATCCACCTAAAACTACACTCACTGCATTTTTTGAATTGTGTAATCGTGCGGATGATTTTGGTGCCTTCGCACGAACATTACTCTATTCACAAGTACCACGCTATTTCACATGGACTCAAACAAAAACATGGATGCCCCGCAAGCAAGGCTCACCAGTTGCTGCATGTCTCAATTTATTTAAATCAAACGCCTTGGGGCGATTATTTACAGTCAATCCAAGACACACGGAGTGCTTTTATCTTCGACTGTTGGTGGTTAATGTCACTGGCCCATTATCATTTCAAGATATACGTAAAGTGAATGGGCGACAATATCCAACGTATAAAGATGCATGCCTTGCACTCGGCTTGCTGGAAGACGACAACCAGTGGGAATGCATGCTTGCTGAAGCTGCATTGAACTGTACAGCAATACAAATTCGTCTACTATTCGCTATAGTGTTGACTACATGTTTCCCAGCCCGAGCACAGATATTATGGGAAAATCACAAAGATTCAATGACTGATGATATATTGCATCAACATCGTATACGGTGCCACGATCTAACCATAACATTCAGCGACGAAATGTACAATGAAGCATTGATTGCTATTGAGGATCTTTGCATTGTCATTGCCAACTTACCACTTAGTAATTTCGGTATGAATTCGCCAAATCGAACTGCATCTGATTTAATGAATACTGAAATGAATCGTGAACTGCAGTACAGTACTGTAGAAATGGCAGCGATTGTTGCCCGCAATGTCCCACTAATGAATGAGGAACAAAGAACCATTTATGATCGCATTATGCTCGCAGTTTCAGCTGGACAAGGTGGGTTCTTTTTTTTGGATGCACCGGGTGGAACTGGCAAAACATTCGTTATTTCGCTAATTCTTGCTGAAATACGATCAAATAATGGCATCGCATTGGCCGTTGCATCATCGGGCATTGCAGCAACTTTATTGGATGGAGGTAGAACAGCTCATTCAGTATTTAAGCTGCCACTAAATATTCGGAATAACCCTGACGCAGTATGCAACATTAAGAAACAATCGTCCATGGCCACTGAGCTGAAACGGTGTAAAATTATTATTTGGGATGAATGTACTATGGCACACAAACATTCACTTGAGGCGTTGAACAGGACATTGAAAGATATTAAAAACAGTGACAAACTATTTGGCGGAACTCTGTTGGTCCTTTCAGGTGATTTCAGACAAACACTTCCAGTCATTCCACGTTCAACATACGCTGATGAGATCAACGCTTGCTTAAAATCATCTCCATTGTGGCGTAATGTTGAAAAGTTACAGCTAAAAATAAATATGCGCGTTCAAATGCTTCAAGATCCATCCGCTGAAACATTTTCAAAACAACTCTTAGATATCGGTGACGGAAAAGTTGCTATAGATGAAACTGGATACGTAAAATTACCGACCGATTTCTGCACAATCGCTGATTCGCAAGATACTCTCATTGAACAAATATTTCCCGATGTACACACACAGTACATAAATCATAAGTGGCTTGCAGAAAGAGCGATTTTAGCGGCAAAAAATGTAGACGTTGACAATTTAAATCTGAAGATACAAATGTTGTTGCCAGGGAACTTGGTATCATATAAATCTATTGATACAGTTTGCGACGACAGCGAAGCAGTAAATTTTCCCACAGAGTTTTTGAACTCACTGGATTTGCCAGGCATGCCACCGCATAATTTACAATCACAGGTTGGATCTCCAATTATCTTGCTTCGTAATTTGAACCCGCCCCGGCTGTGCAACGGTACGCGATTAGTCATTCAAAAATTTATGAAAAACGTGATTGAAGCCAGGATTATAAATGGCAAGTTCAGAGGTGAAAATATACTCATACCACGGATTCCTATTATGCCTACAGATGTGCCAATTCAATTCAAACGTATTCAGTTTCCGATTAGATTGGCATTTGCAATGACTATCAACAAATCCCAAGGTCAAACGATGTCTGTTTGTGGATTAGATTTGAGAACACCATGTTTTTCACACGGACAATTATACGTGGCATGCTCTCGAGTGGGTAAACCATCCAGTTTGTTTGTGTTAGCTAAAGATGGACTAACAAAAAATATTGTTCACGCTATAGCATTAAGAGATTGATATTGTTTAATAGTGTTACTGTCGTAATTGTTTTATAACTTAATAACTTAAAAATAATGTTTGCCTTTTGTTATTTTTATATTCCCTCATCGTTCACAGCGCTCCATGCTTATTTCACGCATATACCACATTCTTACATACATACAATATACAAATTCTAACATACATACATACTTACAATAAGTAAGCTATTTTTTGTCTACACTAGAAATTACTAGGAAATTATTTATATGGCAAAACAACGTTTGCCGGGTCAGCTAGTTTTGTTTATAAATATAGGTTGATAGTACGATATTTAGGTCAGTTAAAAGCTACAGCTGTGAAATAAACGTTTAACACGAAAAGAGAGTTTTAATACAAAGTGAAAATTGTGCGAGACAACGGCCGTCGAGTTTATATGTGGTGCGCGTTTTAAAAACAAACGAAAACGTTATAACATTTATTTTTATAGCAATGGTGCCGAAGAAGAAAATTATGTCGATGGAACTAAAGCGTGAAATCATCGAAAAAAGTGAGCAAGGTGTGCGAGTGATTGACTTAGCGAGGATGTACGGGCGTAACACATCAACAATATCTACTGTGCTTAAACAGAAGGAGACGATAAAGGGTATAACGCCAGCTAAGGGTGTCAAAACCAATTCTAAGATCCGGACCTCACTCCATGAAAAGATGGAGAAACTATTGATGGTGTGGGTGACAGAAAAGCAGCTTCAAGGAGAAACTTTAACACAAAGCATCATATGCGAGAAGGCACGACCGATTTACGATGATTTGCTAAAGCAGATCCCACACACTTCCACAAACAAGGAATCGGACGACTCGTTTAAAGCCAGTCGGGGCTAGTTTGACGGCTTTAGGAAAAGGACCGGCATTCACTCCGTCGTCAGGCATGGTGACGCAGCAAGTTCGGATGTGAAGGCAGCTGAGGTTTTCATCAAAACGTTTTCCGAACTGATAGAAGCCAAAGGATACATCCCCCAGCAAGTCTTCAACTGTGACGAGACAGGGCTTTTTTGGAGAACGATGCCGAATAGGACTTACATAACGGCGGAGGAGAAGACGATGCCAGGTCACAAACCCATGAAGGATAAATTAACTCTAGTACTTTGTGCCAATGCGTGTGGCGACTGCAAAATCAAGCCTCTGCTAGTATACCATTCGGAAAATCCCAGAGCCTTTAAGGCACATAAGATTGTAAAAGAAATTCTGCAAGTTATGTGGAAGGCAAATCCTAAGGCGTGGGCCACCAGGAAATTATTTGTGGAATGGACAAATTTGGTGTTTGGCCCTTCTGTTAAAAAAGACCTACTCAAAAACAACCTACCCATGCAAGCCCTTCTCGTCTTCGACAATGCCCCTGCTCACCCATCAAATATCGAAGATGATTTACTCGAAGAGTTCAAATTTATAAAGGTTCTCTACCTGCCACCTAACACCACTCCTATCCTGCAGCCCATGGATCAGCAGGTGATTTCTAATTTTAAGAAGTTGTACACCAAGCACACTTTTCGGCGCTGCTTTGAGGTGACGGAGAACACAAACCTTTCCCTTCGAGAGTTCTGGAAGAACCACTTTGACATCGTGATATGCCTAAAAATTATTGATCAGGCATGGCAGGGTGTTACGACGAGGACCTTAACCTCTGCATGGAAGAAGCTGTAGCTGAAAGGGCCTTCGAAGGGTTGTAAGCTGAAGTGTCAGTGGTAGAGGAGATTATTTTTCTGGGAAAGTCCATGGGTCTGGAGGTAGATGAGAGTGATGTGAACGAACTCGTCGAGGAACAGTCTCAGGAGCTTACAACTGAAGAGTTACACGATCTTCGTTCGCAGCAGCATACGGTGGTTCAAAGTTTCGAAGAGGAGCCAGAAATGGAGGAGGTTACCGCTACAAGAGACATAAAGGAGATCTTGGGAATGTGGGAGAAAGTTGTAGAGTTCGTGGACAAAAATCACCCCGAAAAAGTTGCAACTGGTCGTGCATCGGAGCTGTTCAACGAAACTTGCCTAACGCATTTCCGCAATATCCTGAAAGAGAGGAAGAAACAAACCTCTTTGGACAGTTTTTTTAAACGATCTGCTGGTGACAATACGCAAAGCGTGACGAAAAAAGCGAAGACCAGGGAAAATTAAGCGCTTCCACAAAAACTTCACTTTGATTTTTAATGATTTTTTTTAGTGAATTATTAATTATGTTTTTATAGAATATGTGTTTGATGTTTATGAATAAATGTTTCTTTTTGTAAATACATTTTTCTTATTCAAAAACCTTTACAAAAAAACTGTGGTGGTTTTTTGAGGGCTGGAACGGATTAATGGCATTTCAATTAATTTCAATGGGGAAAATTGCTTTGAGATACGAGCAATTTGACATACGAGCAAGGTTACGGAACGAATTAAACTCGTATATCGAGGTACCACTGTAATCAAGATAACGACTATATTAATTATCTAAAAGCAGATCAGCCTATTCTGACATCTTTCGAAGGCTTTTATGCTCCTGTTTCTAACCAGGTTGATAATAGTAGTTTACTTAATCTTGGTTCAGGCGATTAATCATCATCAAAACTACTAAAGTTTTACTCACCTGCTGAAGTTCCTGCTTCGCCATCAGAAAAAAATTAAATTACAAACTGAAAATTTATGTATAATTACACATTACTTATCATTATATCAATACATATACCTACACCATTTTCAGCCACCCTATTCTTTTGCCGTGTTTCGTCCATCCCGTCGCATTTTCGAAATTCAAATTAGAAATGTCGTTAGACAATGAGGATGCGGATCCGTCAGGCACGTTATCCGGTCCCGAAATTAGTGCAACATCCGTCAAACCACCCGCGTTTTGGCAAGAAGAGCCAGCTTTGTGGTTCTCACAACTGGAGAGAAAATTCGCAAAAGCTGGTATTAAGAGCTCGGAGACGAAATATCACTACGTGATTTCCTCGCTGGGTTCGGCGGAGTTGAAGATGGTCAGGGACGCGGTTGCGAGCCCGGACCCTGACACGCCTTACGAGGTCCTCAAGAGGGCGCTTGTATCGCGGCTTTCAGCCAGCGATTCTGTGAAACTTAAGCACCTCTTGGGCATCTCTCGTTAGGTGACAGACAGCCTTCCTAGCTGCTTCGGGTTATGAAGCAGTTGGTAGGTGCCACAGTTGGAGACGACCAATTGAGGACCCTCTGGCTGCAGCGGCTTCCGGAGCAAACTCAGGCCATTTTAAAATTTTTGCCCAGCAACAAATAAACACAGTCGTCGTTTCCCCCCAGCAGTCAGAGGTGGCCGAGTTAACAAAATAGGTCGCTGCGCTGACAAAGCTCGTTCACCAGCAACTAAGATCGCGTTCAAGGTCCCGTGGGAAATTTCGCTCGCAGCCGCGTCGCCGAAGCCAGTCACGAGGAGCTGGTGTTTGTTGGTACCACAAAAAATATGGCTCAAAAGCACACAAATGCATTCCTAAGGATAATTATAATAAAAACTAAGTCGCCGTTTTCTTCAGACGGTAAGACAATGCGAATTATCACCTTACCGTCGTCTAATTATTCACGACAACTTGTCTAAACGACATTACCTCATTGATACAGGCGCAGATATTTCGGTGCTTCCAGCACCTGCAACCGGAAAACTTCCACCTTCTGGTATGCGACTTGCCACGGCAAACCAATCAACCATCAACACTTATGGACGAAAGGTGATAAAACTAGAACTGGGACTCCGTCGTGAGTTTTCATGGAATTTCATAAACGCCGATGTCTCTAGACCCATTTTAGGCGCAGACTTCCTTTGCCACTATGGGCTAGTCGTCGACTTGGCAAATGCTATCCTTGTTCATTCTCTTACTTCACTTTCATCGAAAGGCACATTTAGCTCATATAAAGGTCCAAAACTTAGTGTTTTGATTGAGAAATCAAATGATCCAAGGATAGATGCCCTCCTCAAGAAATACTATGCCATCACGGTCAACACAGGGTTCTCACAACCCTGGAAACACAAAGTGACACCCCACATATTGACCACAGGCCCTCCAATAGTGTCGAGATCACGTCGACTTGCACCAGATAAGCTCGCGGCGGCCAAAAAGGAATTCGATTTCCTGCTACAGGAGGGAATATGTTGCCCCTCAAACAGCAGCTGGTCTTCTCCATTACACATGGTTCGCAAGGCTAATGGGGAATGGCGTCCTTGCGGCGATTACAAACGCCTAAACGCCATGACCATCCCGGACAGATATCCGATCCCCATTATCCAAGACTTCTTTCATGAACTACATGGCAAAAATAGTTTTTCGACTATAGACCTGACTAAGGCCTTCCATCAAATTCCAGTCGAGCCGAACGATATTCCAAAGACCGCCATCTGCACACCTTTTGGACTCTTTGAGTTCACCCGAATGATTTTCGGACTTTGCAATGCGGCACAATCGTTCCAACGCTTCATCCATGAAGTCCTACACGGATTAAAATTCTATTTTATTTACTTCGACGACATTTTGGTAGCTTCGACTTCCGAAGAAGAGCATCTTGTTCACTTTGAACAAATTTTAAACGATTAGCGGACCATGGTCTTATAATCAACATGGAGAAATTCCATTTCCTTCAACCTTCAATTAAATTCTTAGGTCATGAGGTTTCGCCGAAAGGCATTAAGCCCTCCTCAGATCGGGTTGAGGCAATATCAACAGCTAAACTAACCAAAACGGTTAAAGACCTAAGAAGATTTTTGGGGATCGTCAATTTCTATCGTCGTTTTCTTCCTCACACAGCTGAGATTCAGCAACCACTCAACGCCTATCTTTGTGGCTCCAAGAAAGATGGTGCTAAGACAATCGAATGTTCAATGGAAGCAAGCAAAGCTTTCGACCAAGTCAAGACTGGATTAACAGAAGCCACTCTATTGCCCTTTCCGGACTCAAACGCCGAGCTTGGTTTATTCGTAGACGCTTCTGATTCCGCCATCGGGGCTGCTCTGCAGCAAAAATGTCAAGGCTCTTGGCAACCCCTTGGTTTTTACTCGGCCAAATTAAGCGACGCACAAGGAAAGTATAGTGCATACGACCGCGAACTCTTAGCGGCTTATCAGGGCATACGTTACTTCCGATACTTTTTGGAGGCCCAAAAGTTGACACTATACACTGATCACAAACTACTGACTTTTGCTTTTAAACAAAAGCCAGAAAAGACCACACCACGTCAACTTAGACATCTAAGTCACATAATGGAGTTCACTTCTGACATTCGGCATGTCAATGGTTGCTGACGCACTCTCTCGTCTAGAAGAAATTATTCTTCCCAGTACTCTCGACTTTGCCGCAACCGCCTCGTTCCAAGCATCGGACGCAGAGTTTCAGAAGATTCTAAAGAACTCTAAGTTTGTTTTAAAGAAACAACCAATCTTTGGCACCAACGTCGACATTTTTTGTGAAGTGTCTGGCCCATCCATACTACCTTATATTCCTCACACGTTCAGGAAACAGGTGTTCAACTCAGAATATAATATCGCTCACCCTGGTATTCGTGCTACAAGAAAGCACATTGCAACTAAATTCTTCTGGCCTTCGATGAACAAGGACATTGCCACTTGGGCCTGAGAATGTCTATCTTGTCAAAAATGCAAGATAACCAGACATGTGAGCTAACCTTTGCTACGGTCTCAGAACGTTTTAAGGTCATTCACATCGACATAGTTGGTCCCCTAACACACTCACAGGGATACACATTCTGCCTCACCATAATCGACCGTTTCACACGTTGGCCTGAAGCAATTCCTTTAGCCAGGATTACTGCCAATGGCTGTGCTACTGCTTTATTAAGCACCTGGACTGCTAGATTTGGAGTTTCCCAATACATTGTCACCGACCAGGGCAAACAATTCGAGTCAGCGCTCCATGCTAAGCTTGGTCGACTCTTGGGCTTCGAATGTAATCGTACCACAGCGTACCACCCTCAGGCCAACGGTTTCTTAGAAAGATGGCATCGTACACTTAAATCGGCTATCATGGCTCACAACGATGTTTCTTGGACTAGAGCACTTCCCATAATTCTTCTTGGATTACGATCTCTAACCCGAGAAGAATTTACAGCATCACCGGCATAGCTCCTATACGGAGAAAAGTTACGTCGTCATAGTGATTTTCTTCAAGAAAATCCTAGGAAGATTAGCCAAACAGAATTTGCCAACGAACTTTCGGCTACAATGGCAAAACTTCGGCCGGTTGATGCTAAACATCACACAACGCCGAAGATATTTATCTTCAAGCAACTCGACTCTCTCACACGTCTTCGTTAGAGTTGATTCTGTTCGTCCACTACTCATTTCACCGTACGACGGTCCTTTTAAAGTCCTAGCGAGACATACGAATTATTACACTCTTGAAATCAGAAACAAATCCGTCAATGTTTCAATTAACAGGCTCAAGCCTTGTTACTTGTCATCCTCTACGGAACCTGTCGACAGCTCTTCCAAAAACCAACAAGCATCGGAAACCTCGACCGCCCCATTGCTACCTTCAGCTCCCGAAAAGAGACCAGCGAGGAAGGTTACATTCGCTCCGTACGTGTCTCTAGCTAAAGGTGCCACTCTCCTACGCCTCGCGATAGTTCGTAAAGCGCTGGCAGGAGAGTATTGTGGATACACAAACACATACAATTATCATTCTCACATTCCCTACTCACCACAATACTTGACATCAAACACACCACATAAAAATTTATAAATCAAGTAGGTTAAGAAAAAATGTTTTTAGCTGTTGTCAATTAATTTTTCATGTTGGTTGCCAAGTAATTTTTTATGTTTGCCGATTAATTTTTAAATAAAAACATTAATAAGAGTAAAATATTTAATTATAAATAGAACAGCCAAACTTTAATTAATCATTTTGACGGTATCAATCCTTTTTACAATGAACATTTTTCTACCAAAAAAGACTTAATCCCTTCCTTTTAACTGTAGAAAAAATTTAAATGTCGTTGAAGACATGCTGAAGGTATTTGTACATAATTATCAAAGTATTTATGGCGAAAATAAAATAAACTGCAACGTTCACAATTTGCTTCATTTTCCGGAGTGCGTGAAAATATTTCGTAACTTTGACTCGTTCTCTGCGTATCGCTTCGGAAATAACATGTTATCTCTCGAGAAAGATTGTAGAAAACCTACAAATATTTTGCAGCAACTAAATGATCGAGCTATTGAAAGATTTTGTGCTAAAGATGTCAAACACGAGGCAAGAAAAGATACGAGAAATCATCATCATCGGGGCACTACAGCCCAAAACGAGCCTTAGCCTCCTTAATACTTCGCCTCCATTCGTCTCGGTTCAGTGACCGCGTCATCCAGTTCGGTGCTCCCAGAAGTGACCTGCTGTCAACATCTATAAAATCCTCCTAGCGCTTGCGTGGCTTACCGACTGGCCTGGCTCCGCTCGCTCGCCCCTTGAGAGATCGTTTGGGGATTCGATTGTCGCTCATTAGTTCGACGTGGCCAGCCCATTGTAGTTTTTGGAGTCGTACGACGGTAGAGACTTCCGGCTCGCCATATATGGTATACAATTCGTTGTTGTATTGGATTCGCCATCCATCTTCTTCCCGTATTGGACCGAAGATCCTTCGCAATACCCTTCTCTCGAACGTATTCAATGCTTTTTCAGACGCCTGGGTCAGTGTCCAGGTTTCGCTTCCGTAGCATAGCACAGGTCTAATAATTGTTTTATAGATGCGAAGCTTCGTATTCCTGTGTACGCATCGAGATTTCAAAGTGGGAAGCACCGAAAATAATGTCTTATTGGCTAATTGAATCCGTCGTTTGATTTCGTCAAGCTCATTCCCATCCTTCGAGAGGTTCGTCACTAAGTACACGAAGTTGTCTACGTTTTCAAGGTTATAGTCCCCTATCGTTATGTTTTGTCTTATTGGCGTCTTTTTCTTTGATTGAGTCATAACTTTAGTTTTTTGTTCGTTAATTTGAAGACCAACTTCCTTGGCGGTTTCGTCTAGAGCTACACATACTTCCTTGGCGTCGTTGAACGAACGTGACATAATGTTGATGTCATCAGCGTAAGCTACTAGCTGTGTCGACTTAAATAAAAGAGTTCCCCTCGTGTCAACGGGGATTTTTCTGATGACGTACTCAAGCGCTAAGTTAAAGAGTACCGGAGCTAATCCATCCCTTTGTTTTAGCCCTGTATTCATCGAAAACGAGTCGGTCATATTATGCTGAATCAGCACTTGTGACTTGGAGTCGGTCATGGTCATTTTCACCAGTCGTAAACACTTTGCTGGGATTCCAACCTGCAGCATGATGTTATATAATGCAGTTCGGTTGATGCTGTCGTACGCTTGTTTGAAGTCAACGAATATTTCACCATAATTCCAATTTCGCATCAGTGTTTATAGAAGTATGGAAAATATATTGTTGCAAAATTTGTTTTGAAGATTGAATTGTAAATTTTATTTTCGTCAAAAATGTCCCACATGGAAGATACATCTAACCCCACTGCTGTTGAATTCCCAGCATTTTCCCAAAATTTGTTTGACCGTAAATATTTGGTCAGTTTTCGATCTTCCACATCTGAAACCACCTTGATATTCACCAAGAATTTTTTCAGCGTGATGGAATATCCTTAACTCTAAAATTTTTGTCAAGAGCTTGTACGACGTACAAAGTTGTGATATGCCCCTGTAGTTTTCGCATAGCAGTTTATCTCCTTTCTTGTGAATGGGACATATAACGCTTTTTCGCCACTCATCCGGCATCGTTTCTTGTTCCCAGATGCCTGTCACCAATCCATGGATTGCCCTTAAAACGGAAATCTCGCCTGTCTTCAGGAGCTCTGCGGGGATACCATCGATGCCCGGTGCTTTGTTGGATTTCAAGCGGTCCATGGCCTGTCGGACTTAATCTAGTGTAGGAAGGTGAGATGAGGCACTATCAAGGTATGTGCCAATTAATGATGGCGATTCGTCGGGTGCGAGGATATTTTCGTTCAATAATTGCTGGAAATAGGACGCCCATCTTTCCTTCATCTGTTCTGAGCCACTTATGATGCTTCCATCGGCAGCCCTACATAGGCTAGTTCGTGGTTTAAAGCCTTGTTTTAAGTGCCTCACTACTTTATACGCTTGTCGAGTGTTGTTAGCCATAAAGTTGTCATTCATGTTACTCAGCATGGTGTCAAAATGCTTTCGTTTCTTACGTCTAATTATTCTATTAGCTACTCTCCGAAGATCGTCATATTTTTCTTTCTTGGCTCTAGTCGATCGTTCAATGTGGATTTTGTAGGCCGCATTCTTTTCATCCAACGCGGCTTGACATTCCTCGTCGAACCATTCATTTCTGCGTTGCCCGGCTGTATATCCCACTACTTTTTCGGCTGCTGCGTTCACTGCACTTTTGATAGTAGTCCAAACATCGTTGATAGACGTGGTGTTAGGCGTGGAAACTAGTTCCATTTCCAGACCATATCTATATTCGGCTTCGATAGTCTTGTTTCGAAGCTGGTCGACATCGAACTTGCATCTTGAACTTGCTCTGGCTTCATACGACAGTGATATTCGATATCGATATCGAGTCTTCACTAAGTAGTGGTCAGTTGGCTCCATGGAAGGGAAAACGAGAAATAGAGAGCACATTTTCACAGACAATTTTTAACCGAAGAAATTTTTAATAAGCAAAAACATGCCAGATAATTTTTGTTGTGTGAAACCATCGATATCGTTTTTAAAACCAGACTTTTTAAAACCAAAACAGACAAGAGTTTGTTAAAGGTTTCAGCTTTTCACTTAGAAGCAAATTTTTTTCTGAGCCGGTATCAAACATTAAAACCCAGAAACTACAATTCAAAACAGGGGATAAATGTTGCAAAGCAATGCCATTACCCTCTTATAATAAGCTTGTTCTAATTCCAATTTAGCATCAGTGTTTATAGAAGTATGGAAAATATATTGTTGCAAAATTTGTTTTGAAGATTGAATTGTAAATTTTATTTTCGTCAAAAATGTCCCACATGGAAGATACATCTAACCCCACTGCTGTTTACAAATAAAGTGCCTTTATTGCTGGCGTTCTCATGGAATTATGGAAAATGGAAAAATTTACGTAGGTTTTTTGTCGATGCTTACGTACTTATTGAGCATTAAATACGTACATATATTATTCAGAATCTGAAAACGCAAAACTAAACGCTACAAATGAAGACCACCCAAATAAAAATGACGAAATAAACAATATTGTAATGCGTCAAAATGAGTGGCTTGCAAGGCACTCGGTTATCCTCGAATCACTATCCAAAACTATGATCCAACCCCAAATTGATTTAAAAATATTTCCAATTGGATATCTTGAGGACATTATTAGAGGCAATTTATTATTAGGTATTATATAATAAATATGAACGACTTTACATGCTACTTACTTATATTTTACAATGGGGGCATTTCACATGAAGCGGACAATGAAAAAGTCGAGGGTCTGGATTTCGTTCATATTGTGCACAACGGTACTTCTAGAAGATATGAACATGGATACACAATTTTTTTTTCTACGAGGTTTAGTTGCCGAGTTTTGGGCTTCTGAATAATTGATGAAATAGTACAGTAAATCTGTCGAAAAAAAAAATCGATTTACGGAAATTAGTGCCTAGGACGTGAATCTTTTTTTATTCGATGACAAATGAGATTTACTAAGCAACCATGGGGGTGGACCAGTTCAACCCTTAGCGGTCTTTTGAAAAATTCAAAAAAACAACCAAAAAATTTTTGAAATGCGTTTATCTCGTTTGCTATGCATTTCACAGAAAAATCGATTGAAGATAAAATGTAGAGGACGTTAAAATCTACAATTTATGTCATTGGAGCAATGCTGTACAACAAAAAATGCACACGGTAGGTGGCGCCAAAGTATCCAAAAAAGTGTTTTTCCACTTTTTCGCCCTGAAAATATTATTTTAACGCAAAAATGTAAATGCAAAAGTTGTTCCTTACATTTTTATCAACAACTTTTATTTAAACATTTTTTATATACGACTTACCGTTTCAAAGTTACAGTGCAATATAGCGCAGCGTATACAGCACCGTGCTGTTAATGGTATGTAATTACGTCGTACCTACTGTGATTTTCTCCGGCGACGTTGGCATAGTTCTAACAAAAGGGACTATTCGACCATCTGCCCTATTGACTAAGGACCGTACATTTTTCAGTTGCCATGTGAGTTTCGGAGAGTAGAGACAGCAAAACTTAGCTCTCTAAAAATGAGTGATAATGTGTCGATTTGTTTCGTTTGTGGCGAAAGTTTTTTAAATAACGTCCGTCACGTGGGTGTAGAGGCTCGGAAAACATTAATAAAAGCAGCAATAGTTAGACGTGATACTAAAAACCTGGAATGGCTCGACGACAACAGCATCCCAGTTCCAGACCTTCACAGCAGTTGCTACCGCAAATACAGCAATTACGAACGCGCTGCTAAACAGATTCAAAAACACCAAAAACAACAAGAGCTGTCAAGGTATTTTGTCAATAATTTTTATTGTAGTTTCTCTTTTGATTTGGAAGATTTTACTTTTGTTTATACTATCGAAATCGGACCTTCCCCCCTCCCTATAGTGCGTAATAACATTTCACCCTCTTGATATAAAAAACATATATTTATCACATAATACAGGATATTATATACAATAGCATTTCCCGCTATTAATATCATAAATATACATAAATATACATTTATTATTATCATCTAATCTCAGTTCAGATTCGTAGTTCTGGTGTACGGCTGCACTACAATTGCTTGTTTATATGAATATTTGTTGTGTTCATAATGGTCTTACAATTTTTTATCTTGAGCTTTATTGTAATGATTTTTTAAGTAAGCATTTTAATTAAGCATTATTTATAAAACTAGTATCCAGAAGTTCGTCACAACATCTCCGGAATGAGTTTTTGCAATGGAAATAATATTGATTCGTCAAATTAACCAGTTTTTAAGTTAGTGTTATAAAGCATAACGCATATAATAAAGCATATATAAAGCATAACTTCAAATAAAACCAATCGAGATAGAGATATCGAACGAATTACATTGGTATTTTTGGTAATTTTTCAGCAATCAGCTAGATGACACGAACAATGACGCCGCATCCGATTCACCGTCTACCCCCGAACCAGCCGTAGTGAATTGGAAGTTCTGTTTCATTTGCGGTTCCAACAATAAAACCATCACTCATAAGGTAAAAGGTTCTACTGTTAACGAAAACTTGATGAAAATGTTAGCTTATCGAACTGATCCTGAAAGTGAAAAACTTGTAGCAGCGATGTCGATTTGGTCCAGGTGGAAGCTTGTTACCACATTAAGTGTTTGAACAAATACAAGAGAAACGATTATGCAAACATACACCCTATAGGGCGCAACACAGAACCTGTAGATACAGCCATGCAATTTATCTACGCTTATATTGATGAAAATTATGACCGTTGCCAATTTTCCTTGTCAGAATTACGTACTCTAATTCCCACTGAACCACGACCTCATAATAAAATGATTCTGGACAGGATTTTGAATAAATATGGAAAAGACAACATCATAGTTCACGGGACTAAATCAGCAGATGGCACAATACTGTGTTTCAAAATTACCTCGGAAAAATCAGCGATAGAAGTGACAGACAATCGTCCGGAACTTCATCTACAGGAGACGCCAGAAGTGAATCCCCAGAACTAGAACCTCAGAAGAAAAAACTACGAAGTGCAGACAAACAATGAATTAGCACTTTAGTTCTGTAACAGCACCAATTAACATGAATCTCAATCAGTTATGAATTCATTATAAAATCAAGGAAAACATGTATAATAAAGCATAAATATAATTATACTTAGGAATAATGACTGAATAAATGACATCCTTCAAATTTACCTTCATTTTCCTTATCAAACTTTGAAAAACGTCTTTTTAAGGTAGTTGTATTATTAAATTAGAGCAAATTTAAAATTAAATATATCAAAATTTAAACACAAGATCGTTTTCAAATTTCAACACAATGTTTTTTACAGATACAAGTTCGCTTGGTTAAATTTTAAAGAAATAACAAATTCTAAGTATTGTAATATTGTATTTGAGGTTATATGATACAACCACCTTAAATCTTTTTGACTGATAAGATTTGTCGTAACTTAAGTTATAAAGTACATAAAAACATGTAAATAAAAACTGTTGAAAACATTGATGAATATTTCTGTGAATAGTAATAATAATAATATTATACTTATTTACATTAACAATTAAAGTTTTTCTTATTTATATTATATGAAAAATTATGATTTCATAACTATTTGTAAAGAATAACTTATACCAACATTTGCACAGAAGTCCTAATAATTGATAATTGCTTGTCAGTAACTGAATAAAATTGTTAAAATGTTATAAATAAAAAAAAATAATAAATCTTGATTAAAACGTGTACCTCCGATGTGCACTCATTGCGTGCAACCGTATTATTGGAATTTTCGTACTTTTGCAAGCTGCAGCTTTGAAACGGTAAGTCGTATAAAAAAAATGTTTAAATAAAAATTGTTGATAAAAATGTAAGGAACAACTTTTGCATTTACATTTTTGCGTTAAAATAATATTTTCAGGACGAAAAAGTGGAAAAACACTTTTTTGGATCCTTTGGCGCCCCCTACCGTGTGCATTTTTTGTTGTACAGCATTGCTCCAATGACATAAATTGTAGATTTTAACGTCCTCTACATTTTATCATCAATCGATTTTTCTATGAAATGCATAGCAAACGAGATAAACGCATTTCAAAAATTTTTTGGCTGTTTTTTTGAGTTTTTCAAAAGACCGCTAAGGGTTGAACTGGTCCACCCCCGTGGTTGCTTAGTAAATCTCATTTGTCATCGAATAAAAAAAGATTCACGTTCTAGGCACTAATTTCCGACCTCAACCTGCAGATTGACTGTACTAAAAGGTGTTTTTGGAAACCGATTCTGAGATAAAAAAAAATCTTACAAACATTCAATATGCTGATTGCTATAGAAAATTAGCTGTTTTTTTTTCAATTTTAAAATTGAATTTGAAAAATAAATTGTTTTCTCTATGTGAAACCGGAAGTAGACACTTAAACACGTAATTTGAATAATTTGGATCAGATAAATGTTGTTTATTTTTAAGCTTAAAGTATACTTATTTTATCATAAAAGTTTTAGAATGGGATGGCCAGTAGTTTAAGAGGTAGGTGAATTTCAATACATAAAAGTCGCATGGAGCGTGGTACCGGGAGCTTCCGCTTCACGTAAAATGCCCCATAAGTCTATTAAACAAATAAAACCATAATTCAATAAAAGGCGCGTTTTTTTTTTGCTCCACCATCTAGCACAGAACAGAACAGACGTATTGGAAACAACAACACTCCTGTCCCAGTGAGTTCACTAGTACAGAAATTCTATTCTGCAGAGGTAGTTCACGTGCTTAACTATAAAATGTGATAGAAAAAAGAATAGCTCATTAATTGTGTGCCTTTTTTTTTTTTGCTGCGAGGTGGCTTTGGATTTTTCAAGGTTATGTTGAATGTTTTGGTAGTTGGGAAATTATAAAAGGACCTCATAATGTGTAGAAAGTTATAAGAGGTAATATTCTGTTAGTTATTTTTCTATTTTCTATCGATTGTGGTAGTTTATACTCATTATTTTCTCCCTTTATTTTCAGTGGTTATGCGCTATCACAGCGAATACAGCAATCAATAGCAATCTTTGTGAATGAACTGCTGTTCTGTACTAAATCTTTGTTTTTGCAGCTTAGTTCTAATATGTTCTGTACCGGAGCAAAAAAAAAAAACTCTAGCGCACCTGAACCGCTAGAAACACTAATGTTCGAAGAACAGTAGAAGAATCGTGCAGGTTTTGAGTGCATATTCCACCACATGTGCTGCTTATTACGGCCAAACTGTTTCAAATGCCACGTTTTACTTTCGTCTTAAGAATGCATTATAACTCATATGGTGGAAGGTTTCAGATATTACCACTGGCATGAATTTCAACGTTTATGAGAGCAAAACACGGGTTAATTATATTCGTTATCAGTTGCTTATTTCACATAATTTTGAAAGTAGCACCTCATATAACATCAATGAAGAAAATGCTCAGTGCCTGCAGCACTGTAACTGAAGTTGGTGTTTGGGGCTGCAATCCGAAAAATTTGCAGAACTTTGGGAATAGAAACATTGGTTATTTATTTTCATTGTATGTTTCCGGTATGAATACTAACTGTAAGCATTTATTGATACAAAAGTAGCACAACCGACTCGTGCTGGCAACCTTTCGCCAGTATCAAAGCCAATAATATATTACATCTGCTTCACGTTGTTATATTACATTCGAAGTTTTAGGAGTATAAAGAAATTTAGGGTTACCTGCAGCAAGTTTTTCCAAATGATCGAAAGCTTAATATTTGCTGTGAAAATTCTACGATAAAACCGCTTAATAAAGATATTGCAATTAAACACAAAATCAACAATAGCTGGCAACCCTATCGAGGCTTTTCAACCAAATTTGGCCTGAATAATGTTTATGACAGGTTTCATTAATTGTATGAAATTCGTATTGATTTCATGACTGCACTGGAAGTTATAGTGCAAAAAGTTTTATTTTCCTGAGCGAATTTTCAAAATCAAAGACACAAAAATTACCAAAGCTGGCAGCACCAATCAAATTTTTCAACCAAATTTCCACCAAACAGAGATTAGAGTTAGGTTTAGCTACTGTGTCAATTTCATGAAAATCTGGTGACTTATTCACATTTCATAGGGCAAAAAGCAGTTTTTTTTCTTTGTAATTTTTCAAGATGGCACCACTGGCACAGACTTGCCCACAATTCAAAATCGCTTCTATCAAATCTGGTCTTACTTAAGTCCAATGCATTCTGTAAATTTTAGCTGTATCTGATTATTGGTTCGTGAGTTTCCGTGAACAGAAGTTTTTGATGCTAAAAATATAGGTTAACTGGGAGAGGGTTACCGTTCTTGTCCGACATGAAATTTCCAAAGTTTTATTTTGAACGTGTAGATTAAACATAAGATTTATATACAGATTGGTTTTATTGTAAGAAACGGACATTTTTTTGAGTATTCGATGGTTTGAATGTTTTCACTTCCAAATTTTTTTTTTCAAAATGAAGACACCAAAATTATCATAGCTGGCAACTCCAACCGAATTTTTCGACCAAATTTCTACCAAACGTGGCTTAAAGTAAGGTCCAGCAATTGTGTGAGTTTCGTCAAAATCGAACGATTCAATCAGAATTTATAGGGCTAAAAACAGTTATCTTTTTTAGTGGTTTTTCAAGATGGCACCACTGGCACAGAATCGCCCGGATTTCAAAATCACTTCTATCAGACCTGGTCCTATTTAAGGCCAATACATTCTGTGAATTTCAAATAATTCTGCTCATCGGATCGTGAGTTTCCGTGAACAGAAGTTTTTGATGCTAAAAATATAGGTAAATTGGGCTAGGGTTACCAGGCGTGCCCGTTATACCATATCTTTTTTTTTTTTTTGGTTATGTAAACAAAGCACAAAATTTACATAGGAATGGCTTTTTTTTGAAGAAACGGCATTTTTTCAAGAGAGACGATGATTTCAAGAGAGACGATGATTATATATATATATATATATATATATATATATATATATATATATATATATATATATATATATATATATATATATATATATATATATATATATATATATATATATATATATATATATATATATATATATATATATATAGAAATATGAATTTTTGGCCGAATCGATTTTAATACTAATGTTCTTCGAACATTAGTAAAAAATCTAATGTTTAGTCCCGTTGAGAGCGCTTTTCAATTGATTGGAGAAAACGGTTTGTAATTGCTTAAAGAAAGCGCTTTGGATTTGCTTAGGAAAAGCGATTTAAATTTGCTTAGGAAAACCACTTAATACGCGTTTAAATTAAAGCGAGGCCCTTGCTCTTTATACCAATGACATGCAATATTAAATTTGAGTAAAGACAAAGCATGCTTAAAGCGGTTTACTGCTGTGATAAAGCGCTTGCATATCGGTTATAGAGCGTTATTTTTTTCGCTGGGAAGTAAAGTTGATCGTAAAAGGTGAAAATTCGTTTCGTTGAGTGGGTTAGTGATGTGAATGCGCAAAATTTGCACAAACCATTGAAATTTGTGTTGGTCCATTTCTGTGTATAACTGAGTAACATTTATGCAATTTATGTAATTGAGTGTGCTCTTTGCTAAAGTTGTGCAACGGTGAACTCCATATTTTCTTTGTTGGGAGTTTTGAAAAATTATAAAGCCAAAAACAGTGAAACAGTGGGGATTTAGTTAAAAGTTTAATTGAGCATTGAAAGATTGTTAAACAGTGGAAATTGGTTAAAAGTGGGAGATTTGTCAATCAACGTTAATTTAGCTCAAAAATGAGAAGTAAACGGATACATATTTCCAATATTGAAAACGTTCACAAATATCATTTTCGATATCGCGCATGCAGCACAAGCAGGTAACCAATTATCTTTAGAAATCTTTAGTAAATATGTGGCACAGCTTCTTGAGATATATGGGAATAACATCCATGAACTGAAGTCTTTCGTCAGAGCTATAGACGAGATAAACCCACTTATAGTCCAGTACAATGGGGCTGCACAACATATTATTTTAAATGCCATTAAAAACAGACTGAAGGAGCGAGCTAGAATACTAATTGAAGTCCACAATCACATCAACGCTGGGTTGACATAAAACGATTGCTGTTGAACAAATTCGATGATCATAGGACATAATTTTCCAATTTATGATGCTTTGAAGGCGATCACCTGCAGGAGAAACATTCTTGGCTTCTACAATGAGATTTTTATTATTAATTTAATTGCTTAATGGCAAGACCCGGTTGGAAGGAGAAGTGATGGTCTAAGCGAGCAGCAAATTGCCGAAAAAATTACCAATCATCTTTACATAGGTTTAGAAGTATTTAAAAATAAAATTATAGAACCAATGCGGTCTATTTTAGCTTGTCGTAATCCTGCTAGTTTAGAATTAGGTTTACATATCTTAGATGAAAGTGGTTACTTAATTCAGAACGAAAACAGACACAGGTCGAAACTACATAAACCTAAAGAAACTCACAATAGAAACCCTAATGTTAACGAACAAACTCATAATAATACAGACCCACTACCTAACAATCCAAATTCTTCTAATTTTCGCGATAATAATAATTACAACTCAAATCACAGACATGGCGATCATTTTGCTTCAATAGACGTAATTTTAACAGAAATCGGTACTCAGATCAAAGAAGAAACTTTAACAGAACAAATTACGATAGTACAAGACAATCAGGACGCGACAAAATCACATTAATACAGTCAAAATTTTCATCTAGCTGCCTCGGAGCCCACTTCCACTTACCCTTGCCACAGGTGGCAACGCCATGGAGATGACGACGGAAGATAGTCAGTCAACGAAACGACGCAATTCAGACACGACAGTATAATCGATTGTTCATGAAACTTTTTTAATAAATGTATATTATATGTAACTAGGGTTTCTTTCGTAACCATACCTGACAATTCAGAAGTGGGATGCTTGGGATCCAAAGGGTAAATATGCCAATAGTGAATATCGCTGACTTGGGGTGCAAAGCTCTTCGCGAACTTTTAAATGAACGTGATTTTGAGATTGGAGGTAGCAAATTCGATCTGATCGAGCGTCTTGTGACACACCTTGGGACTGAAGTAGTGGAAGTTTCTGAGGACGAGAATGCCGTGATAATCGACGATAATTTAAGGCAGGGGGTGGTCGAGTTGAGGGCTCAGATGAAGGCTTTTATGGCCGCCATTAAAGCTGTTTTAGTACCTCCCGTTTCACTATTGGCAGTTTCAGTACCACCCGTTCCGAATGCCGATGAAAATTTCATTTCCACAAATCACATCGGACACCCATCAGCGACAATGAACCAAGTAAGTGCCGCTCTGATATCGAAAGATGATGTGCAACGATGTGGGCCGATGACTGTGACAATTTAGTACCACAATACGATTCCCGCACATCATCGAAGCTATGCCCCACCACGACATTCGATCGACAACGAAATCATCAGGAGTAGAACGATTTCTTAATTGGGAAAGCACGATGCATTATAATCCAAGAGGGGAACGTCACAGTCGGCGAACGCCAATGGGACGTAAAGACTGGCCCGTTAACGAAAGAAAATCGAACACAACTGAATTCACTTTTGACGGAGTTTGACAAGTCTTTTGCAGAGAAAGTGTCAACAATCGGCCGTTGAAATACCACGGAGATGAACATTAATCTAACAACCAATGCCCCTTTCAATCGACCTCCGTATAAACTTCCCTTTCCGTTATGCCATTCGGGCTGGTGAATGCACCATTTGTCTTCCAGAGAGCGATGCGGAGGTTAGTTGAAAAGATGAAGAGCTCAGTAGTTGCCTACGTCGATGAAGTAATTATTTCCAGCGACACAGTTGCAGACGGACTTAAGCACTTCGGGAAGTTTTATCCCTTTTACTCGACTCGGGAATGACGCTAAAAATATCAAAATGTACGTTTATGTCCACGGATTTAAACTTTTTTTGGACACCGAATTACACAGAACGAAAATATCCCAGTACCCAATAATCAGGCTGACGTTAGACAATTTCTCGGGTTGACGGGTTTCTTCAGAAAATTCGTTCCGAGCTATTCAATAGCTGTAAACTCATAACAGCGAAATTTTTGAAGGGGGAGGCGTACTTCTATGTACAATTTTGCAGTTAAATTGGGTGAACCACAATGCAGCGAAAATATCGCTGTCAATGCAACCAAGGCACCAACCTAATTCATTTTTTTTTTCTATTGTATTGGTAAATCCTGTTGTACGAGGATTAGCTTGGCTTATCACAATACACATCAACCATCGCTTGTCTATTCCACCAAACCATTCAACCTTATTCAAGCAGACTTAATTCAACCTAGTGGGGATGCCAACCTACGGTAGATATCACCGCTTGCGAAGCAAAAAAATTAGAAATTTGTCAAATTCTGACGCTTCGAAAATTTTGGCCGTCGGCATTGTGGGCATTACCATACAAAACAGTGCATTCAAATTTTTGTCAGCGGTTTTTCTCGGCCCAGTGCGAAAAATCGTTGTATTGTGATTCAGGCAAATCATCGCACTACCCCTAACTCAATTGTTCCGCACGAAAGACGCACTACCATTTACATGGTCATCTACGGAGCAACGAGCTTTTGACTTACTACGACAGCAGTTGCAGAATCCACTTCTACTTCAGATCTACGACATCACGAAAGACCACGAAGTTCTCGCCGGAGTGTTATTGCAGTGCACGGAGAATGGGTCGAAACCTGTCTCATATTTCAGCCGACAGTTTTTAGACACTGAACGAATTTACTATAGCCACGAGCTGGAAGTGCTTGCTTTGGTAGAAACCCTGGAAAGATTCAGACTTCTCCTACTCGGGAAACGATTCCGTGCAGTGACGGATTGTGCCGCCGTCACTGCCACGCAAAAAACACCACTGAAACCTCAAACCACTCGTTGGTGCTTACGCTTGCAGGAGTTCGACTGCGAATTCGTTCACCGAAGCTCCGATCGAATGCGTCACGTCGATGCGTTGAACCGGAGCGACTGAAAGATTTGTTGTTTCCGAAAATGCGCAAATATGTCCGAGCATATATTTCTGCATGTATGGAATGCGCTTATAATAAAGCATCAACTGGAAAGCTCGAAGGTGAACTGCACATTAGGACGGTCGAACATATTCCATTCCGGAAACTACACCTTGATTATGTAGGCTATATCCAACAAGCAAACGCGGCAATGAATACATTTTGGGGATAACGGGTCCGCTTACAAAGTTTACAGTATTGGAAGCAGTCCGTTTAACCAAGACAATACCAGTACTGAATGCACTCAGAGAACTGACTGGTTATTTTAGTCTTCCGAACATTATCGTGGCAGACCGAGGAACTGCTTCCACATCTAACGCTTTTCGTGAGTTTTGTGAGTCAAATGGCATCAAACATGTTCAGACAGCGCTCCGCACTCCACGACCTAATGGAGCTATTGAACGTGTCAATAAAATTCTCGGAAATTGTCTGCGTGCAAGCATGTCAGACGAAAATTACAGGGACTTGCACGTTCAGAATATACAATGGGCCCTTAATAGTGGAAGGCACGACACACAAAAATACAGCCCAAACGAACTTGTCTTCGACTTTAGCCTCAACGACGTCGTTCATAATCGACTTATCCAGGCATTGAATGATGAAGCGCCACGTATGTCACCCGAACCTATCGGTATTCGCAGATCAAAAGCTGCAGAATTAATCTCTAAACAACAAGTAAAGTGGAAGGAACGTTTTGATCAGGCACGTCCACATCCTCGTCATTACACGGAAGGTGACCTTGTTCTTGTGGCACACGTGCCACCTGCATCCGGGTTCTCCAGAAAGTTGGAGCCACGCTTTAGAGGTCCATACCGTATTGCGAAAGTATTAAGATACGACCACTACGTCGTCGAAGACATCGAGCACATGCAACGAGGTCGACGACCATTCAGTTCACGTTGAACACATTCGACCATGGTGTTATGCGGATCCCGTTTTGGACGAAGACGACTTAAACGATACTGAAGATTACTTCAGTCAGGAGTGCAAGTTTGTCAGAATTGGCCGAACTGCCACAGCTGGCAACGCCGCGGAGATGACGACGGAAGATAGTCGGTCAACGACACGACGCGATTCAGTCACGACAGTATAATCGATTGTTCATGAAACTTGTTTAATAAATGTATATTATATGTAACTAGAGTTTCTTTCGTAACTATACCTGTAACCCTATATTATAATTATAGCTCATGTTTGAGCGTGGAGATTTATTATAGATTCCGGAGCTTGTGTAAACATAATAAACGAAAAAGTTTGTGCAGCAAAATGCCATATCCCGATTAAAGATATAACTATTAACACTCTCCAAAGCGAGATCACATGCAATACTAAAGTTTCAATACCCTGTTTTAAAGAATTTAGCGCAGAGAGCAATTTAGAATTTCTCCAAATTAACTTCTCCTTAGTCTGTACGGCCTACAAAATCCTGTCAAAAATCCTGGAATATAGGATTAAACCGTTCGCGGAAGAAATCATTGGCGAATATCAAGGCGGTTTCAGATCTGGTCGCTCAACAATCGACCAGCTCTTCACGGTCAAGCTAATTTTGTAAAAGTGCTGGGAATACAACGTCGACGTATACCAAATCTTTGTCGACTTTAAACAAGCATATGACAGCATCAACCGAGGCGCTCTATATAGCATCATGCTGCAATTTGGTATACCGGCCAAATTAGTGAGACTTACAAAGATGACGATGACCAACTCCGTCTCGCAAGTCGGGATCCAGGACAGATTGACGGATCCTTTTGAAACTCTGGGTGGCCTGAAGCAGGGTGATGGAATAGCGCCCACGCTCTTCAACCTGGCACTTGAGTTCGCTATTCGAACAATGAACCTGAGCACCAGCGGCACGCTACTTTTTAAGTCGACACAATTGGCAGCGTACGCGGATGACATTAACATCATGGCTCGAAAACTGCTGCATCGGTCAGTTCAACTTCTGCTTAGACTTGACACCGCAGCAAAGGAAGTTGGACTACGAATCAACGAGGACAAAACGAAAGTTATGATGCAATCTAGGATAAGGACGCCAGCGCACACGACCATCAACGTAGGGAACCTTTGCATCAAATTCGTGGACAACTTTGTGTACCTGGGTAGCAATCTATCGAATGACGCCAACGAAACTGACGAAATCAAGCGACGGATACAACAAGCAAATAAGACTTTATTTTCGGTCCTCCCTATCATGAAATCGAAATATGTGCATAGAAAGACTAAGCTCCGCGTTTATAAAACTATTATAAGACCTGTGCTGTGCTATGGCTGCGAAACATGGTCCCTGACCCAAGCTTCCGAATACATGATCGATACTTTCGAACGGAAAGTACTACGGCGGATTTTCGGGACTATCCGCGACCGAGATGGATGGCGCATCCGGTACAACAATGAGTTGTACGAACTTAACGATGAGCTTGAAGTCTCAAAAATTGTCAAACTACAACGGTTACACTTTACCTTTTTTCTTTGATGCAAAAGACGTTCGTCTATTCAAGAATATAATTGCGAAATTGAAGTAATAATATTTTCGCCGGTTCTCTTAATGTAGTTGTCATAAGCCTCGTGGGACTTTGTTAAAAACTGCTTAGCAATTTCATTATATTCTTCCTGAATAGCCGAACTAACGTCAATATTGTTTTTAATCCGCTTATAAAGTTTGTTCCTGCGATTCCGTAAATGCCTAAGGTCCCTATCAAGCCATGGCTAAGAGAGTTTATTCTTTTTCTTTATCTTTGGTACATATCTCTCAACGGCATCAAATATTTTGTTGTAAAAAGTAGAAATGGCTTCCTCAAGGTCTAACGTTGAAAGAATATTCGTCCAATCTATAGAGTCAAGAAAATGGTGAATGCTTTCATAATTAGTGAATGACGAAAGTCATATACAATTGAATTATTGTACGTTCTTAAGTAAGTAGAATCAGAAGTGGCAAGTTCAACTGAAAGTGTTGTATGGTGCGAACTATTACAAAAAAAGATGTTCTATGCCATTAGTTGGACTTACCACTACTTCGTCATAAGTGTTAGTGAACACAAGATCTAACCAATTACCGTTTTGGTTGGAAGCCGGACAAACTTGCTGCAAATCATTGCCATAGAAAGTACTCATAAGGTTAAAGTCGTTGCGATCTGAAAGGTTTACAGGGAGCAGGTAAGTGCCATTTTCATCGGGAATGAAATATAGATTGGGGCGATTGAAATCTCCCAGGAATATAACTTTGTCTTTTTCGTTTAGGGATGATACGAAGGAAGATACAGATGCGCATAAATGGTCGTATACCGATTCGTCGGATGTGGGTGGAATATAAACTACACCAATGTAAATCAATGTATTATTCACAGAGATTTGAACAATTAAGTGCTGGAGCATTACGTTTGGTGTGGTATCGATGCGTTTGCTTGGAAATTTGTTGCTCACAGCAATTAAGACACCACCTCCTCGCGTTTGGCCTGTAGAGGAGTAGTCGCGATCATCTCTGTAAATGGTGCAGCTACTGTCAAGAATTTCTTCGTTTGTATGTGAGTCATTAAGCCAAGTTTCCTTTAAGGCAAATAAATTAAAATGGCATGATTTGGCGTCAAGAAAAAGTATCACTACTGACTTAATTAAAAATAAATAGGCAAGTATCACTACTGACTTAATTATTTGTATCCTAGTTTCCGCAATAATACTTGTACTGTCAAGAATTTCTTCGTTTGTATGTGAGTCATTAAGCCAAGTTTCCGTGAAGGCAAATAAATTAAAATGGCATAATTTGGCGTCAATAAAAAGTATCACTACTGACTTAATTAAAAATAAATAGGCAAGTATCACTACTGACTTAATTATTTGTATCCTAGTTTCCGCAATAATACTTGTATATTACTACAAGTTCAAGAGAAATGAAACAACAAAAGTTGAAATTGGCTTACAGTCCTTACCAGAAATACAACCAAATCGCCAGGAGCCGATATCTAAGGACGGAGGAGCTACGTCAGCAATATTCGCTATCTAAAAGAATCAAATTCCTATTCAAACTCCTATTCAAAACACATTCAAAACGCTTAAATACAATGTTGCAACCAAGTCGTGAACTTATCATCTCATTTGAAGATTACTGCAATGTTGCATTTCTCATATGCACATTGCTTTCATCAAGTTTTCATTCGGTTAATCTGAAATTTGATATCCAAGCACTTAATCTTGAGTTGCGTTTTCTCTTGTGGCCACCTATGATGCTTGATTAAGCATTTTTGTATTGAATGAAATTTCTTTGTTGGTTTAAGCTTAGTTCAGTCTGTTGTCATACCTCATACGAATAAAATCTGTTCTTAAAACTTTACAACGTGTTTCGCTTAGTTTAAGTAGACTTCATAATCTTCCAACCTTCCCAGGAGTGCCAGAGGACTGGCCAGTCTTCATCAACACTTTCAACGAAACAACCAAAACATTTGGTTGTTCTCAACCGGAAAATACGATCCGGTTGCAAAAATGCCTACAAGGAACTGCCACAGAGAATGTTGCTTCTCTCTCAATACATCCGCAAAACGTCAATGATGCTTTATCTCCTCTAGAATTTACATTTGGACGGCCAGACTTGCTCATAAGGAGTCATTTGATAAGAGTCCAACAATTCTAACCTGTAGTCGACGCTCGCCTTGAACTGCTCATACAATTTGCAAAATTTGGCAGCCTTTCTACAAACGCTCAAAAGTGAACATCATACGGCCAACCCTACACTTATTGATGAGCTACTGAGCAAATTGCCGCTGAATTATCGTATAGACTGGGCCATTAATATAAAACAATTTCCAACGGTCTCCCATTTCAGTGAATGGATAGATCAGAACGCTAAATTACTTGCGTTTGTAACCGACTGTACGCCATCACATACGGGTCCGCTGTTTCATTCCAGTTCGCCGCATAATGTAAGTTCGCCTTCACATTCCAGTTAAATAAATTATCGTCAAACGTCAATCGTCGTGTTACAAAACAAATTTAGCCTATTTGCAAATGAATCGATTGTTTCCCAATTTTGCAGTGGTCCACACAAAACTAACGCTTCTGAAGATTACCGTACGAAGTCAGTGAAAGACAGATGGGAAATGGTAAAGAGGAAAGGAAATGGGAAATGGTAAAGAAAATGGTTTTGCGTGCCTAGGCCGTGATCACGCTTTGACTCATTGCAGGAAAGCAAAAGTGTGCGGAGTAAAAAACTGTCGACGCAAACATCATTTTACCTTCCACGATGAAAAACAACCGACGGAATCGATTCAAAATTTTAAGTTGCGCGTCAATTACAACGTGAACACTGCAGAATCTACAGTCTTATTTAAGATTGCCCGTGAAATTGTACGGCCCGAATGGTAGTATTGATACTTTTGCCTTTTTAGATGAAGGATCGTCTGTTTCACTTATTGACTGTGACGTCGCACATAAGTTGGGGCTCAATGGCCCGCAGAAGCCACTGAGGTTAAAATGGTTCCAAAGCTACACAAGTACGAAGCCGTCTCTGACAGTAAATTTAGAAATAAGTGGTTTTCATAACACATACTAAAAATATTATGTACGAAACGTGCAAACTGTTCAGAATATTAACTTGCCAAGGCACACTTTTGATATTGAAAAACTGAAGCGCTTATTTAAAGAAATTGAAAATACAAACATACAAGGCTACATTCAAATATTGATAGGAGTAGACAGTTGTCATCTGGGCGCATCCCAACAGTGCCACATGCAACCAAATAAACCGATCATCACAAAAACTAAACTTGGTTATATTGTGTATGGACCAACAAGCGATAGCCAAGAAATGCCTTCTAAACGAGTAATGGTAGTTCAATCAATTGCTGCGGATTCACAAGGAGATATAATTAAACAAATAGTAGATGATTATTTTTCCATCGAAAGTTTACCAGTGAAAGTAATTAATTTAGACTCGAATGAACATAAAAGAGCCCTTGAAATAATGAACTCGACAACCAAACGAGTTGGTGACCGATTTGAAACGGGTCTAAACGGATCTGGAAATCTGATTCGATTAAATTGACAGATATTTTCAGTACTGCTATGCGCCGATAAGAGGGCATCGAAAGGAAAATGAAAGTCAATGATAAGTTTGCTGCAGAATATCGATTAAAAATAAATGAATATATTAAAACTGGTAAACTGTCAAAAGTAGGAGAAAAGACAGACAGATTCTAAAATATGGTATTTATCACATTTTGCATTTAGAAACCCTAATAAGCCGGGTAAATTTCGATTAGTGTTTGATGCCGCGGCCAGATCAGGAAACATTTCATTAAATAATGCTTTATTATCAGGGCCTGATTTTAACAAACATTTATTAAAAGTATTATTTCCATTTCGAGAGGCAACGATTGGTGTAGTGGGTGACATAAAAAAAATGTTTCATCAGATTCGTATAAGAAAAGAAGATCTTAATGCACAACGCTTTTTATGGAGATGCAGTAATTTTGAAAATCAAGTGGATACATACGTGATGAATGTAATGATATTCGGCGCTACCTGCTCCCCGAGCCTGGCTCTTCAGAAGACGAAGCGATAGAAGTTTTCCGTGAAGGTATACATATTCATAAAAAAGGAGGTTTTGAGCTGAGGAGTTTTGTGTCGAGCAGGGCCGGGGCTTCCATAGGCGCGTATGGAGCAGTCGCACCGGGCGCTGGCGAAAAGGGGGCGCAACTAATCAAACGTAAAGATTTACCGTCTCGCCTTCGAAAATTTGATCTTAAGTTATCAGTCCCTTAAGTCATGCTTATTAACTTTTTCCGTTTTAAAGAAAATATTTTCGAATTTCTCTTTCTATTTAAAAAGTCAACTCTTCTCAAAAAATAGTTTCTTGTTCCCATCAGGAAGCAAAGCAATATATGAAATCACCATACATGATACAGTCATTACCTGCAATGCAGTCGTATAATGTTTGAAAGCTATTTTGCTTAAAGTTCATGATATATCTAGGTACATATGTATGTCAATTACTTGCAGCAAACCCTGTCTTCACATGCAAGAATAAGGACTGCCGACACATTACAGGCAATGCAAGAAAACACTATTTATTTGCCCACAAAAATCATCGCCCTTACCAGCCGATGACATCCCTCGATAAAAAAGAATTAAACTAATAATATTGCTGTAATATTTCTATCCTAAATTGAAAACTTACCTAAAATATTCTTGGACGTAGGAATTTGACTTAAACATTAATTCCCGTACGCAATGGTGCAGTATTTAAAAGTAGCACCAGAACATTTTGCTCCATACATTTTCCATACAAGCACTTTGCCTACAAAAATATGTATCGATCGATCAGCAGCGAATGGTGCACTGGACGAAGTCTGCGCCTCAGAAGTTTGTATTTTCATATGAAGTTTTCTACATGGCGAGAAACTATCATGAAGATCGTATACGTGGGCATGGCGCAACATCGCAATATTGCACCATTTACTATGGTATGCCATTCAGGCAATTTCAGCAAGTATTTTGTGATGAAGAGTTGTTTAGCTAAATGTTAATGAAAATTTTAGAAATGCATATTGATTTGTAGGTTTAGTAATGAATTTTGGGGTTGAATATTGTTGCATTTTTTTCAATGATTAAGATCAAAATAAAATATCTATGTGGGGGGTATATATGAAAACGGGAGTAAATTTATAAAAGTTTTTTGTCTGTACTGGCAACAATTGTGTAATTAATTTGCTTTTCATTTTCCTGATGTTAAGTAACGGTATTTTGCAATGCCAAGAGTATAGTGTTATTAGTATAATGTTAAGAGTAGTGCTTGCATTAGCTGATTTTTCTGAACAACATTTATTGGTAAATTATTGTTGTGTTGCTTTGCTGTTGTATTTTATATTTATGAAAGATTGATTATCTACTAGAATGTCATCAATTGTTAGCAGAAAATTGTCGGGTAATGCAAATAGGAAACGAAACTGGCTCCTAGAGCAGGTTTTGAAAAAGTATATAGTGTCGGTGGCCTTTAAACCGTTGAGTGAAACGAGGTGGGAAATAGAATAAATTCACTTAGACCTTTGGTTTTTAATTCAAGCAAAATTTACGAGGCTTTTGTCGAACTTTTGCGAGGCGATGATCAAAAAATAAAATTATAGAATTCCAATTTTTGAGTTGCATTTTGATCTGGTAGACATTTTAAACAAAATAAATATTGCAAGTAAATGTTTGCAGAGTCCTGAAATTTGCTTAGAGACAGCGGTTGAAATATTAAGCTCTACAAAGATGTTTTTAAAGCAGTTACGTTCAGAGAATGAATTTGTAAA